>CM067372.1:42518943-42613943 GCA_034401795.1 Chaetoderma sp. LZ-2023a
CACGACACGACGATGTTAGTTTCTGAAAAACTGATGAGGAAGAAATAATTACATTCGCTTTTTATAGGTAATCACTTTTGTGCCAAAATGAATTGTGTGCAAGACTTTCACGCCAAGAATCAATTGCACGCAAACATGATGGAAAGGACATACCGCCTTACTCGTTCCTTCACACTCCAAAAGATAGATAGTTTTTCCCTCCTATTCTCATTGCACGCGAGAAGATATGATTACATAAGTGAGGCTTTAGCATGAACTAAATTAGCGGGCATCGCATTAACAGTCAAAACTATTTAATCATTTTTATAGGTAGGCAAGTGCAACCTTGATTAGATAGCTAGCATTCGGAAACATAATTTAATTAACAGTTACCACTCCCTCACATAAGAACCCCTTCCAGTAAGAATACATTTTCTGTAGTCAATCATGTCTATAATAAACAGAACCCGTACACACTAAAAGTTGGTGGTTCTTTAAGAGGGTTGTCGTAAGAGCACTCCTCTTAAGAAATCATCATTTTTTTAAACGGCATAGGCTTTGTGTTACAGTTGTGTGAAAATTAGTACTCTAAGAACAATCATATGTACAGGTAAGATAGAATGAATAAAAAGAGACGAGGAGGGGTGTCTAAGGGATTGACACTCTCAATCCCGTCTAAGGAACTGTATAGAAACCTACTCTCTTAAATCTAAAGTTCGTTCTACTACCCCCTCCATTAAAATCCTCTCAACCTTTTTTCCAACATAGGTGAAATAATACTCTCTAAAGAAGCTATTCTTTGTCTAAATCACCAACAAGGGAAAGTTCCATCCAAAGACTTCCATTCCTACATTCACGAGATATGATATTATTCAAATCCCACCCTATCTAGATGATGACGATTTTATTAGAAAATCTTACACTCTTCATGATACAGTTGCAAACTTGTAAGTTGTTTTTTCCAGGAAGTTATAAATAGATTCTTAAGTGACTAATATGGGAAAAACCTGCTGATGTTTCCAGAATATTCATTCAATTCTTAGCCCATGAAACAATCGAAAATATTGCTAGAGGGCTGTCCGAACACGCTGATTGGTTGAAAATATTGCTAGAGCACTGTCCAAACACGCTGATTTGTTGAAAATATTGCGAGAGCGCTCTCCAAACATGCTGATTGGTTGAAAATATTGCTAGAGCGCTGTCTGAACACGCTGATTGGTTGAAGATATTGCTAGAGCACTTGTGGTTCGGATCGACCGGTCGGATACCGGCCGTACCAGCTGAGCTGGGTACGCGCCACCCGTCCTGGATTCGTTTCCTGAACATGCCCCTCTGGGTAGAGCCATAAGCATATATAGGCCTATGGGAGAGATAGCGTGTCGAAAAACGACTAAGTTCGTTAAAACGCATGATGTGCATGCGCGCTAGGACGCTGTTTATATGGAGCGCGTAATTACGACCTAGATAGGATGGCGCTTTTAGTGTACCGAGATGGTACCCTGTAATCCTTATTAGTTGCCTGGTCCCGTTAAATCTGGCATTAGTCAAGAGCAGAATTCAATGGGCTTTTCAAATCTGTAAACCATTTCAAAATCGGTTGAAAAATGGCTGAGTTATCCAGGGAAAACTCTTCATGATTATCTTCAAAATATTGCCGTGACGTCATAACCACGTGGACACAAGGCTTCTAGAATGTTCTAGAACGTTCGACTGCACTATTATTAGCTGCGCGCTGATTGGCTCTTGCTCGAACGATGAATGGATGAAGCATGCGCTTGTGACGTCGCGAGGAGTATAAAAGGAGAAGCGATCAAGTGGTCATGAGCATCCTCGTCCAGGGGCCAAACAGGTTGGATCTGTACAAGCTACTACAAGCGCGACAGACAATACGTGGCTTCCTTCGCTATGTGTCGGGTTTTTATCCCATAGCGTGCAGTTATCCAACCCACCGCACTAAAACAATTTTGTAACTCCCCATTTACGGGAGTAATTTGGAACTTCTGATAATTGTTCACGAATACTAACAGCCACATTCGGAACACAAATTTGCGGTGAGGCCTTTACAGCCTGAATATGTGAGTCTACAGATGTCGAGACAGGATGTTCTTTGATGGATGACTCGCTGGATCTGCCAGCCATGCCTAAAAGTGGGATTTCAATCGCCGCTGCACTAATATCGTGTCGGTTCTTTCGACTTTCGACGGCAGCAAGTAAACTCTGCCCGGTGCGTCTTCAAAGCTGGCTGACGTACCCAGCACCGTGAAGCTTTGTTTTGTATCCTCGTTTGCCTCTGACAAACCCCGCTAGTGACGGGTTATTTACACCTTCCATCCGTGCCATCGGTGTATGGGAACTTTCTTCACCACGTAGTACCATCGTATCTTTTACTGACTGCTCGTTAGACATTCTATTAGGCCTACAGCACTAAGCGATGCACTCCCGCCATGAGTGTTCTTGCGGAAGTCTTGTTTGCGGAAAACAGCTTGCGGGAACTAACCTGCGGGAACTTTCCAGCTTCCTGAGAGCGTATATCATCTCACGTTGACTATGGATTGACGTATCAACTTCAGCAACATGGTAGCCTAACTTAGGAATGGCTACCAAGAATTCAAGTAACTACAGTTTAATTATTTCCCTATATAGGTTTTGTTAATTATATTGTGTCCGCAATAACGGTCCCGATGACTAAAAGGAACCGTAATGGTCTTACGACCGCTAGTTATAATTTCTGTATTTGTTGATAATTATTCTCATTTTCCTCAATGTGTTGCTAACCGCACTATAATAGGTTCGTTAACCTGTACTGTAACATATATCTTGATCATTTGACACCGTATTGATTGTTCTGGTTAGATTATGTATATATATATGGCCAGTGGCCATCCGTTCATATGTTTTGTCTATTCATAGAAAATATAGGACTGCAGTGCACGTAGGAAACACTATACAGCAACACTTATATATGCAGCACTTTCTCCCGCAACCAACAATTTTTCACTGAGGTCGCTGTCCATGCTATAACTCTGTTTAGCCCGGCATGCTACCGACTAAATCCTTTCTATTCAGCTCAATAGGATAGGCTCAAAATGATTAGAGACACTTTCTTCATTACATACTGTGTAATATACTCTTCTCTTCCGGTAGTGCGATAATCTAGCCCCGCACTCCGGTAAGACTCATAAGTAAGATTTTGTCTCTCTTCGTGTTCCACTCAGCCTTGTGGCTTCTTAATTGTTTAGATGTCCCCATCCGTACCATGGGCTGATCTGACTGGGAAACTATTGGGGTTTCTGAGTGGTGATGGCCAGGGTGTGGTGTCACATACACATTCCCATGTATCTTCGGATACTTAGTAGTTAGCACTTTAAACCAAGGTAGGAAAGCACTGCGAAAACACATGTATTAATTATTATCTTATTTACTGACAATCCTCCTGCACCGCAGTGCAAAACTGGCAACTTGTATATAAACCTAATGACAGGTAAAATGGTTAGTTCCATAGGACCCGGTGACGGGCGAGATGCGCATTCCCACCGAATTCCGTTAAAATGTCTGGGCATGATATTTGGGACTGCCACGCCCTTGCGGGAAGGACATTTATTGTGAGAATTCGTCTCTCTTACCCCCACCATAACGATAGGAGAAATGGTCTAATAATGCTTTTGTGAAATGTAACCCATGTCTTGTATTTGTGTCTTTGGGACATCTGTTCTCCGCGACAGCCGTGTCTAATAGCAAGGTAGATATCAGCCAGTTGCGGCCTAAACTAATTCTTGTTCTCAAAACAACTAAAAGGAATTAAGCAAAGCAGAAGACTCGCAGAAATAAAGCGGCAACTACTAATACAGCAAACCAAGAACTATATAAGACGGTGACAAGGGAATCCATCGGGAATCCTCCGTCCTGTCTTCACGTAAAACAGAGCGCATCCCTATAGTCAAAATCTCACTAGGTATGGTCTTTTCTTTCTAAAGCATTTTTGATTGAAATATTATGGTAGGCCCCTTTTTGCCTACTATTCTACTTCCGCTTTAAGCAGTGGCAACACCTTCCCGAGACAGAGGTCCGCGCGAAGCACTTGCCTCTCACAAGGATTCAGCGAGGCCGGTCCACGTCAGGATAATACTCCTCATCCAAAACTTGCACTAGGAGTAGTGCCCGCGGGAGGCACATCACTTTTCGTCCGAGATAACCTTCTTCCTTTCAGCTTAGAGGTAAAATGACTTATATTAAGTTAACTAGTTAAGTCTCGTGTACGGGAGCCTCCCTTGCGGGGATACCTCTGCGGCCCTACGAGTCTGTGTGGTACCTCCAGGAGCCCATGTTTAAAAGTTCATCTACCTGTCTCTATGTCTCATATTTTCGTATGCTCTTATTGTAGTTTTATCTAGCATATTTTTATTTGTTTAGGTAAACTCATTGTATAGACTTATATTTTTAGGTCACCAAATCAAATCTTGTAAGTCCATAGATCACGAAATTGCTATGGACATGCATACTGGTGACACAAACTCGTGGGATGAGACAGTTGTGTTTACTGTTCGCGACGATGGTCGCACGGCCCCACCAGAACGATTGAGTTCCACTGGCCTTAGGAGCCAGTTTTTGTTTCCCGCAGGGCAGTCTCATACAAGGTCCATCACCCTGAGACCAGATGCTAATCAGCGTCATCACTCGTCGTGCACTTGCGGTGCGGCGAGTCGACATACTACACCGGAATGGCCCGACACTACCCGGTGAGCTACACACCGTCCAAACATGCTGATTGGTTGAAAAGTCAGTCAGGGCTCAGCCCTGACCGACTTTTCAACCAATCAGCATGCTCGGACAGTGCTCTAGCTATACTACTCACCATGCCTGCACGGGAAAGTCACTAGCGATGGATATCTGTCTCTTACTCCCCACCATAAATGATAGTGTTCGTTCTAAATTGCTTGTGTGGACTGTAAATTGTCCTAGTGATGTTATATGTGGTTGACTGGATCATCATATGATTCGGAAACTATTGCTCCCTAACATGTACACATGCTGTCTTTCTGAGGGGTGACCTTCGGGAAGCTGGGTATCTTCGCCAGTTAGATATATAAAAATAGGTAGGAATCCCTGCCACTTGCGGTCAAAGCTTGGAATCGTATCTAACAACTAAATGGTAGGTTAGAATGTAGCAGAAGGCCCACATAAATAAAGCGGCAACTACCAATACAGTATCTTTGGACCTACATAAGACAGTGACCGATGAATTCTTCGGAAATCGTCCGACCTATCTTGTTGTAAACAAGTGTGCATCACATTAATTATGGTTTCACAAGGATTGATCAGCACTTAGTTTTTTGTTTGAACAAAAGAGTGGCCCTTTTTGCCAGCTCTCTTCCTCTGCTTCGGTGTTGAAGACATTTTCCTGTGACTGAGGCCTGCGCAAGGCACTTTCCTCTCGCAGCAATAATATTTTGTGTGTGTTAGGGGTATAATTGGTTTATATTAAACTACTCAAGTAGCCTCGTTGCGATGCTCCATGGCGGGGATACCTCTGTGGATTTACGAGCCTGTGTGGTACCTTCGACGAGACCATGTAGAAAGAACACCAAGTGGCTCTGTACTGTATTATTTTGCTCATTTACTGTCAAACGAGTAGCATTGTTCTTATAGTTATTATTCTGACTTTTTAATCATATCATCATGTCCAGACTCTTTAGTTAATGGACCGACATACCGATGACATGAACACTTGGGATGTTCAATCTTGGCGCCAATTGTCACCGTTCCAACGTTCCACCGGCTCTAGAAGTTGGTCTTTGTACCTTCCGGAGAGATGCATAACCCCGAGAACCGTAGTTAACCGCCCTCCCACGTATCCTGTACATGCGGTGCAACGGAGTGGAGCAACATGATGGACCGGCGTGTACCCCCGCGAGCTACAATAAGTGGGCACTGGAAGCTATTGTTCTAAATGACCGGCTGCGTGCTATTGCTCATGCAGGTCGCTATTGTTATAAATCCTGATTGGTCGGGATAGGGTCAAATGTCACAATTTAATGTCATATAACTTACAAAAGTCATAAAATTTTATTTTTTGATTTTTTCAAAACCTAAATCGTGGCGCAATGGTAGTTTAAGCAAATATTTTTTTATACTAATTTGACATAGGAAGCTACAATTCGCGCTAGTTTCAAAATATTCGACAGATACCAACCAGCTGTGTGCTTATAAGTTCATAAGTGGGCGCTGCTCGCTATTGTTCTAAATAACTGGCTGTGCGCTATTGTTCACGCAGGTGGCCACTGGACGCTATTGTTCTAAATCCTGATTGGTCGAGATAGGGTCAAATGTCACATTAAAGCCCATTAATTATTTTGACAGGAGAACAATAGCGCACAGCGGGTCACCTGCAATTCATATGTGACCGCTATCGTTCGTGCAGTATGCCATTATTCAAAAGTCATGTTCAGTGTGACAATTTGATATAGGAAGCCACTTAGTTTCAAAATATCTTTTTAACCATGAGGGGGGACGCCGACGACCACCTAATTAATACATCAAATTGTTGGTAAGCGTTCATCGTTCAGCCGGCACCCGCTCATCATTACGCAGAGTTACGCATGTCAAAACCTATTAAAAAAACACATTAATATAATTATGCATTAACACGCATGTGTCATTTAAATAGCGAACAGACGTGCACAATAGCGTGTAGCCGGACATTTAGAACAAGAGCGTGTACCCTACACTTTTGAACAATAGCGTGCAGACGCTCATTTAGAACAATAGCGTCTACTCACTCATTTAGAACAACATCGTCTACCCACTCATTTAGAACAACCAATCAGAACGCAGTATTTAAATAGGTCAAGAGCTCATTTGCATAACAACATATACAGTGTCGACATCAGAAGTAGAAAAAGACCTAGGAGTCCATATTGATGGCACGCTTACTTTTGATAAACATATAAGTTCCATAGTGGCGAAGGCAAATCAAACAGTGGGAATAATCAAACGAACCTTTAAACAGTTATACCCAGCCACATTCATATTATTACACTACAAGTCTCTGATGAGACCGATCCTCGAATATTGTAACTGTGTGTGGGCACCCAGATTTAAGAGGCAATCAAAACTGTTAGAATGAGTTCAGCGTCGGGCAACAAAATTGGTCACCCAAATCAAAAACTATATATACCCAGTGAGGCTTAAAAAGCTTAATTTAATGTCATTGAAATATTCCGTGGTGATCTAATAGAAACCTATAAGTTTATTAATGATAAATGTAACATAGACTTCGTGGCGGCGAACCATGGAGGAAAAGTAAAATCCTGGGCTCACTGCTTTGCAGTACTGCTGACATTTCTGCACGCTGCGTCATGGGGAGCATAGCTTTCCAGTCCTTCTGGAAGCTATGGCTTCGTAGATCAAAGATGCCCTTGATAAAGAGGCTACGTTTATACGATGCAACCTGCGTATCCTTGATGCTGTATAACTGTAACACCTGGGCAGCTCCAAAGGCAGCTCTAGACAAACTTGATGCCTGCCACCGCAAACACCTCCTGGACACCGATGGCCAGACAGCATAATTTCCAACGATGCACTATACAAGATGTGTAAAGTCGCCGCCCAGCAAAGATGGTCCATGTTTGGCCATGTGCTAAAGATGCCAGAGGAAACACCAGAGAGCCTTGGAATTCGCCCTACTCGGAGCCAGCGAATACAAAGCCAGGAGAGGACGTCATTGCATAAATCTGCTAAGCGACCTCAAGAAAGCAGGACTCGGCGCACTCAAGTCAAGAATGGACCTGAGGAAGTTAAGGATTTCGGCTGAGGACAAGACACAGTGGGAAAAAGCGAAGAAGGACTGATGACAGCTGTAGGATGTGTCTACTACTACAGCCGCAGAATACAGTAATCATACATACATAACATAGACAAAAATACCTTCTTTGAAATCTCCCCAATTACACACAACAGAGGACGCAAACACAAACTCAGCACAAATCATAAAGATATCCGCAGAAACTGTTTTAGAATAGAACAGTATCGTCTTGGAACTCATTGCCATCCCTAGTTGCTGAGGCATCAACTCTTGACACATTCAAAACGAAATTGGATATACATTTTAGAGGCATGAAATTCGTATTTGATTAAAACATATTTGTGTTGAACATTCCAGAGTAGGTATATGGCCTACATAAACAACTATGTTTAAAAAGCCCAAGCAAAACAGAATCCATCTGAACGGGTCAATAACAAGCCAGTGGCTTATGTCCTGTATTTTATGATGATGATGATAATGATGATGATGATGATGATGAGCATCTATTAAATAGTAAAGACATACAATTCGTACACCAACGCTTAATCCGTCATCAATTAAGCTTATCTCCGTCATTCTTGACGTAATTGATTATGACGTCAGTCTATACGTCACGTAGTTGATTATGACCTCATATGATTGGCCCGAATTAGCTGGAAAGGTCCAGGTCAGATAAGTAACAAAGTGAAATATTTCTCAGTAATGGCGGATGAGGGAAGAGATATCAGCAATAAACCCTAGTTCTAGCTATCGATAGATGTCTGATGTTTTGGCATGGACCGGAGGAAATAAGGGAAGAATTTGTGTCTTTTATCAAGTTGGAAGAAGGTACACCAAGAGAGGCGATGGTCACAATTATAAAAATAAAATATAATGCTGACGTTGGCAATATGGTCCGCAAGATCACAGATGCTGCCTAAATCAATAGGAGAGATTATCCAAATGTGCATCATATTCATTGCCAATCCAGGCTCTAAACTTTGTTCGCAGTGGAAACATGAAATAACCAGTTTATTTGAAACATGACACTTGCTGAAGTGGATATGAGCTTGTTAAGTATGACGTCACTGCGCGTGATTCGCAACCCGGAAGTGTGTATTTTGCTTTATTACATCATAAGTGCGTGTTTATGACTTCATCATTTGCTGTTAAACAAAAACATTGTTTTGTGTATTTAACAATAGAACTGAACCCGGAAATACGTCATCCCTTAACAAGCCCATACTCTTTTATGTTTACTCTCGAAATGATAGATGTTTGTCGCACCAGGTGGCTTGAATGGCTAGATGCTATGCATTGCAATATTGGACTTTTAGAACTGGTAACCGCTGCATTAAATGAAATGAGTAACTACTGCATCAAGACTACAACCGAAGCAAATGGTCTGAACCTCAACATAACTAATGGCGAGATCATCATTTCCGTGTGTGTCTGCTGACAACTGTTGGCCACAACGCCTCTCAACCACATTACAGCGCAGATCGCTGTAGTTGTTTACAGCATATAAAGATGTTTGTGTTGTCATTTCAACATTGGAATGTGTGCATGCCATTGATGTTGATGCAAAATATACCTTGTATTTTAAAACTGCTTCTAATCTAGCGCTTAGGATCCACAGCGCATGAACGTCTCCACGAGTATGTGGCAAGCTGCCGCAAGCAATGAAATTTGAATAACATTGTCGTATTCCGATGTTCAATCACATTGCCTTATCTGGAGTACCTTATACAGCACTTTAAAATCCGATTTTTGGAGGAACAGGAAATTATTCCTGAATCCAAATTTCGCAGTCAATCATGATGTCATAATTAACCATGTGACGTGTAGGATGACATCATAAACAATTTCGTCATGAATGGCGCAGGCAAGTTTGTCACGAACGCTTAATTCATGACGGAATACGCCTTGTTGTACGAAATGTATGTCTTTACTATTTAATAAACATGCTGTTGAATATTTTGAAACTAATTTGACTTGGCGTTGTTGCTGCCATAGGCAACACCAGAACCCAGTCAAGTCAGTTTCAAAATATTCAACAGCTTGCCAGTATAGTTTTCTGGAAATTGAGATTGAGGAGTCCAAATACGGGCGAAGTGTTGGTGGAGTGTAGCTAAGGATTGGCGGGAGATAGCTAAAACTGGATTCCACCATTGTATTAATTTCCTGCAGATAAAGTCCAATGAAATCTATAAAACGAAGTGTTCTTTGCCAGTCACAGTTGTGATGACATGCCAGCGCAAACATCTATTTGGGAGATAAGTTGTTTTGTACTGAGAAGGCACCATAGTCAGCTTTGGACAGATTAGCACTAATAGTTTCAGTAATTTTTCCCAATATCTTGACGAAGAATCTGTTTCCACCCTTCCTCGCTTGAGAACATACATGCTGAGTACACTAAGCAATTCACAACTCCATGGGTTAGTCCTGCTCCGTTGTTATTATAGTATGCAAACTAAATGTTTATACGGTTGTGGACATTTTTGCTTTGCATCTTCGGCGTAGAATGCAGATGGGCAATATATTAGAGACTAATTAAAGGGGCATATTCACAGCAGAATGCTTAAAAATAAAACTGTTAAAATTGTATGCTTTTAGAGGCTTAGCACTATTATTATTTCAATCCCTATATAAATGAATCGAATTTTTAAGATGTGGAATTGAATAAGAGACACAAGTCCCTAATTCAAATTCATAACTAAAAATTGTATTACTTTTTATGGAATGAAAACATCATATGTTGAGATTTATTTCGTCTCATTACATCTAGACAAGCCATTTAAGCCTCTAAAAGTGTACAAATTTAACAATTTTATTTCCTGGCATTCTGCTCTGAAAATGAACCTTTAATGGATTTTCAGTATTTTACTACTTCTCTGTGATTTCAATGATTGACATGGCATAGGTCTGGATTTTCTATGAGTAATGTGGACGGTTATAAACGTTTTAATTGTACACCTTCAAAAATGGGCTTGACTAAAGCTTCTATCTTGAAAGTTATATTATGTAGCTGCATCGTTGAAAGTGTCAATGCCAATTATTATTATTAGTTACAATAAATTTAAATCACTCAGAAGTAGAGAGGTTCTTAATGGGAATTGCCTCTTAATCTCTTGTGATTTGTGTGCCTAAATTATTTTGCATGCAAATTGAATTGAATATATCGTAAGAATTAAAATATCGTCCGATATAGAACATATATGTACTCATATATTGAGTAATTCTATGAAAATTTTTATTTTTTCAAAAACACTTAAGTTTTTCATCTGTTTTAATGCAGAAAATCAATTCTCAGAGCATATAACTTTTTAAAATTACGAGGGAGGACCACCGGACACCCTCACCCATCTGAGAGGAGGAGTTAGAGGAACCGGCGGTACCCACCTCCAGTTCATATTTCCTATCCGTTTGCGGCAGTCAGCTTTCGGTTCTAGATCCGACCCTGTATATAACGTATATATTATCAAAGCGTTTACGGTGGCAGGTGTCAATCTTCTCGGGGACTGTCGTTGGAACGGGCTAGCTGTTACAGTTTTACATCACCAGTGATACACACGTTGCATCATACAGTTGTATTTTTAGCCAGGCGGATCCTTGATCCGCGGATTCAGTTTCGAAAAAGACTGGAAGGCTATGTTTCCCATGATGCAATGTGCTGCAATGTCGGAGGAGATGCACACCATTGAGCAGAGAATTTTGCTCATCCTCCATTCCTCCCACAGTTCAGCTTTGTCACAGACTTCCCGTGTTGCTGATAGGTTTACATGGGTAAACTCTGTCTTGGGTCTGTATGTGAAGCGATTCTCATTGTCGAGCTGTCCTGCAGCAATATGGAGAAGATCATCTAGAGGCTTCTTTTCCTCTATATGAAGTGTACGTCGGCTGTGTACTCCTTCTCTCGTTGGAGGCACAGTGTAGATTACTGGGCTTTGATCTTATGGAATGCTCCCGTATATAGATGACGGCTGAGGCGAGGTGGCGCGCCGGAGAGGCTATGTCCCGGTGAAGCGTTGATAGGCAGAAAGCATATTTGGGTGCCCGCTCCAGTGTGTGTGTTGTAATATTTAAGGCGTTTATTTGCTAGATCCCAATGCTAGGGTCTAGACTCTCGCCTGGCCTTTATGGTTTCTGTTGAATTCTTGTGAACTCTTGTGACGTCGGTTTGTGCATTAGCTTGTGTCTCTGTGTGTGTGTGTGTGTGTGTTGATCGTTGTCTCTCGATTTTGTCTCATGTTGCTGTTCTTGTCCATGGCTTTTCTGTTGCTCCTCATGCTTGGGCGTGGGGGATGGGGAGGGCCTAACCTGGACCTAACGGGGGTGGGGAAGGGATGGGGTAGGTGCTGGGTCGGGGGGGGGGGGGGAGTAGGTGCGTGCGGTCTTATGACCTGATGTACCCAAGGGGTGGTGGGGGTGGGGGGGGGGGCTTTAGGTCAGAGACCTCCCGCCCCTTTGGGGGGAGTGGGGAGGTTGGGGTGTTGGGTCTTTCGGGTCCTGGGACCCATTTGCTCTTCTGGCCATCATCCGAGCAGGCACCAGCGTGCACTTGTTTGATTTTGATTGATTAGGCAGCCCGTATGTTGACTGCGTCCGTCCGAGGACGAACTCGATCAGTCATCCGGGTTGCATCCCTCCATAGTCCCATCGAAAAGTCCGAAAGATTCTAATTCTAGCAATTTTGTTTTGAATTTGTAATCCGTATGTTGCGTGGTTCCATCCGAGGACGAATCCATTCAGCATCCGGTTTACTTTGATTATGTCGAAATTTCTTGCCTACCTAACCCTAGCTGACGGGACCTCAATTTAAAGTCCCATCCGAGAAGACTGATAGTGTGGCCGCTCCAGCGGGCACGCTTCTATTTATTGCCGCCTAGAATTGCCTATAGGCGCGGCCATTTCGCGCAGGGGATTTTGGGGCTGTGTCTCGCGAGATCTCCATCGATACGAGATCTAATAATTCCCGGCGCGAAGACACTGCTCTATTTTTAGATTGCTGGATATCTCATAATTATGATCTTCATCCCCTTTTTTTCATGGCGAGCTCTCTTATTTGTTCTGGTCCGACTGTAATAGAGTTTGCGCGGCGATGACCGCTTAATTATTTTAATAAACAGCCGACGGAACTCCAAATAACTACTCTAAATAAGCTTCTTTTGCTGGAGGACAGCGTACAAAACATGTTTATCATTCCTTCTGCAGATGAAAGTACTCAAGCACACGCCCACTCGCGGCGTCTCTTATATGCCCACTCTAGTACTCTATCAAACTGACCACAAATGGCTTCTTGCGGTGATCGTGAGAAATGTCCATTTGCATTAGCTACTCGCTGGAGAACTTGTTTTGAAAGTTTACCACTGGAATGACTGGTTTGATAACCGATCCTATAATTCCAGTAGTAAATTGCAAAAGAAAAACCATAATGGTCTCTTGGACGGCAATTAGACATAGGACATTTTCTATGGTAATGGATTTTTCTGTATATGACGTCATAATTATTTAGGTCAGATGTAGCTGGACCTCACAATCAAAATGTGTAATGAATGACGTATCTAGCTCCACCAGGAACATTGAATAGCCAGCCAAGTATGGGAATTGCACGTCTTTACTATTTAATCAACATGTTGTTGAATATTTTGAAACTAATTTGACTAGACGCTTTTCGAATTGTATGTCTTTGATATTTATTCAACAGTCATTTTCTATGATAATGGCTGGGTTCGATCTGTAACTGAAGGATATGACGTCATAATCAATTACTTCATATACAGGCTGACGTCACAATGCAAAACGTGTAAATGAATGGCGTATCGAGCTCAGTCATTACCATTGAATAGTCCAGCAAGTGTACGAATTGTATGTCTTTACTGTTTAATCAACATCGTGTTGAATATTTTGAAACTAATTTGACCTGGCGTTGTTGCGGCCAGAGGCCGCACACCTTTAAAAGCACCCAATCCAATTAGTTTCAAAATAGTCATCAGCTTACCTGTATAGTTACCTTGAAATTGGAAGTCTGGGAATTCATTATTCAGCGTATATATATACATCGATTCCAACACGCAAAACGGGGTGGAGCTTAGCTAGAAATAGGCGTGGCATACCTAGAAATGGATCTCTATTGAAATTGTCATGAGCAAATTGAGCATTACATGGCTAATACCACTTGGTAATGCGTGGCCCACACAATATGGACCACTTGTATTAAGAGACCACCCATATTTATAGGTTACATATTAACAAGGCCAATCATAGATTGTTGCCCTGAATACAATGTACTCGGCCTCTGCCGGAGGGAGGATAATTAATACTACTTGCTAATTGGCATTTTCATGTTGTCTATCCATCATATTACATCATATGATGTCATAATCAACGACGTGACGTATAGGAGGACGTCATAATCATGACGTCATGACTGACTCAATTTAGTACGTCTTAAATGCTTAATAGTCCGACACGTTGTACGAATTGTATGTCTTTGCTATTTACAAAACATGCTGGTGAATATTTTGAAACTAATTTGACTAGGCGATGTTACTGCCACAAGCAGCAACAGCACCCAGACAAATTGGTTTCAAAATAGTCAACACCTTACCTGTATAGTTTTCTGGAAATTAATAGTCAAGAAGCTCAGAGATCCATCGATACCAACACGAGCGCGGTATTAATGTATTACTATACTATCCGGATTCAGTGACCGACTGACTAACGTTAGGCCTATGGAAGTCATTTCAAGCAACCGCCACCAAGATGTGACTTACTTGGGCACAATTGTGTGTTTTTCTAACAAAATCCTTTAGAATGTTTAACACCGAAATTTCAATATCCCAGTTAAAGACAACTATACGAATATCTTTTTAATACTTTGACTGGTATTCCACCCCACCCTACCCACCTACTTGTTGCTAGCATAGACCTGTATTAAGAATTGCAACGACAACGACTGTCCATGTAAGCCTATCATCTTCTCTTAATGTATTTTAACCCTTTCATGAGGAGGCCGCCAAAACCGGCCTCTACCGTGATCTTGAGGATGTTAATTTGCAAGTCAAGAGAAGATCGTTTTTGAAAATTCACAACTGAAATGACTGGCTCGTCTATTGGCCTGCAAATAGGCACTCAATAACCAAATTTTTAAAATTTATATTCTTGACTAAATTTAGGTAATACAGGGTTAATAAATTATGAGGACGACGATGATGTACCATGTCTTTTTAACCTTTCCCGTATTGTATTATAGTATGATTCACATTTGTTGCATTCGATATAGCGTAAAAATTACAGGCTTGTTACAGTCAGTCTTGAGGCGTACTATGTGTGTGGTAAATTTCAAAAGAAAAACATGCGTAATAATATTGTAGAGGGCGAAAAAGTAGACAGAGTTCGCTAACAATAATGGACCCATCTAAAAATAAAGGCTTGGCTTCTTCAAATCTACACCTCTAATGTAATGACCGGTCATCTTCTTACTTTATCACAACGACTATACTGTTACACAGACTCAACTTCGGATACCAGACAGACCAGGACCCAGTCTATCTCCGTAGCGGACTGTAGAAGCAACACTGTGGATCGTGAAATCGCTACGCCAATGGCTACTCAATAGGCCCCTACGTAAGAGATACGTTTCTAGATCTCGTATCGAAAGAGAACTCGCGGGATACGAATGAATAATGGATGTGTGATTATCAGTAGTATCCTTTTGTCTTTAATCCATCCATTTGAATACGATAGTTATATTGGGAATTCGAATTTTTTTTAATTCGACCGTGAAGTAATTTCATAGTATACGATTTCATCGCGTAAATTCGTTTCAATTTTGGCAGATCTGCGGGTTTTCAATGCCCTACTATTACCTGTCTGCAATAGGTTTGGCCACATAATTTCACAGACATGGTTAGATAGCAACATGAACACGCTAATGAATCTTGAGTTTTCTACCACGTAGTAATTTCGTAATATTCAAATGCCAACAATTTACTATATTCGGTATCAGAATGTCTGTTCTCGATTTGTAATACTTTTTTTTATATATGGATGTATATAACTCAATATGGGCTAGTGCATTTGCACAATTCTACCATCAAGTAATCTCATCGTAGGTAGTTGCATATTAGCCGTATGGCCCCATTATAATATGGTTGGTTCACATTCACCACATTCAGATAGGTGTCAGTATGTCCTGGCATATCGCCCATAATGGGTTCGGCCCCAGAATAGTCACCCATATGTTTAGATAGGTATAGGCATACGCTTACGGAGTAGTGAGATTTAAAACTATCTACCATGAAATAATTTCGGCTCAAATTTAGGCCGATTCATGATTTTCGTTGCACCCAGTCAAATTAGTTTCAAAATAGTCATCAGCTTACCTGTATAGTTACCTTGGAATTGGAAGTCTGGGAATTCATTATTCAGCGTATATATAGACATCGATTCCAACACGCAAAAAGGGGTGGAGCTTAGCTAGAAATAGGCGTGTCATACCTAGAAATGGATCCCTATATTGAAGTTGGCATGAGCAAATTGAGCAGTACAGGGCTAATACCACTTGTTAATGCGTGGTCCACACAATATGGACCACTTGTATTAAGAGAGCACCCGTATTTATAGGTCACATATTTTAACAAGGCCAATCATAGATTGTAGACCCTTGCTAGGTAGTTGCATATTAGCCGTATGGCCCCATTGTAATATGGTTGGTTCACATTCACCACATTCAGATAAGTGTCGATATGTCCTGACATCTCGCTCATAATGGGTTCGGCCCAGAATATCACCCATATGTTTAGATAGATATAGGCATAAGCTTACGACGTAATGAGATTTAAAAATAAATAGGCTCAAACTTAGGATAATTCATGGTTTTCATTGCAATACGTTCACCCCCAGAATTTCACCCACAAATACTTATAGGAAATATGCTAGTTGTATTCCGAAATTTAAAAAAATTCTATAGGAACGTAATTTCATAGTACACAATTCCATACCGAAAATTGGCGCAAAGTCTGTCAGATCAACGATTTTCTGCACCACACTGTTTGCTATAGGTTTGACCCCAGAAGTTCACCCATACGTATATGAATACGCTTATAAACTATCAAAGGTTTAAAAAATGTTTATTATACAGTAATTCCGTTATATGCAATTTAGTAGTGGCACACCATTGCCAAATTCCAATAATGTACTATATTCGGTACCAGAATATCTCTACATGGCTTGTAACCAGTTTTCGAACATAAGGCCATGTAGAACTCACTATGTTCTCGTGCTGTGCGAAATATTGTAATAATTCTACCACCAAATATTTATTATAGTAATGTGAAAATATTTCTATATATCCTATATTATTAGCCGTGTGTACTGGTAGAACCAGACTTATCAGGCTAATACCCTAACATTTGCACATATGGTCAACAAGAGCGTCACCATTACAACGGTTGAGGCTGATTTTGGCCTTTTTGTCGAGCAAAAATATTTGATTTAATAGTTTGTCACTGTTTCCAGTAAAGACATCGTGTAATAGATATGATAGCTAAATGAAATAGGTCTCGATTGTGGCTGTTTCCCACTGGGTCTTGTCAGAATGTTTTCTACTATATCATTTTCGTTGGAGAAAACTAGGTTCACGGTATTGGTTCTGTCCTGGCCACTTAACTTTGTTGAAAAGGTTATCTGTCGGTACAGATTGGGGTCCTGTATTGCATCAAAAATATACCTGCTTTGTGCATTTCACTAGCATTGCAGGGTGTATTTCACCAATACATTTCTGGTTAATAAGCTCTTCACGTCTGTTTAGGAAGGTATCAAGATTTAGGTTTAAAATATTCTTTACAGTTTTTCTTTAATATGTTTGAATGGGTGTCAAGGTCTGTACTGATTCTTGCGCTGATTTTCTACAGACTGGGTTGCCAGTTCTGTTGATTTCTTTATCTTTACAAGTTGTTGATACCTAATGACCCAAATTTGATCTGTTACGCTCTGTTGATGCAGTAGTGCAATTTTCTCATCACTGGCTGCTCTTAATTTTGTCTGTTCCTCTCTCTGTTAAGGAGTTTGGCCTGGAGAAAAAGGATGGATGGAAAAATTGTTGGACTGACCAAAAATATAAGCTGCTTTTCCTAGCCCATAGCTAATACTGCCCATATCTTTTTGCAAGAAATATTCCTTCTTTTGTGTTTATTGTCCGCGTATATTTTTGTCATAAGTGGCTTGTATGACTTTATATAACTTCATTTTTTCATGAAACAGTTGAGTTTATTCTCAGAATTATAATAAGCTCCGGGCACGCTATTTACCATTGATGCCTTGCATCAATATGTGTACTTGTTTACTTGTTATTTTGGCCTTGTGTCTGTCAATAGCAGTCTTACTAGTCACAGCTCATGGTTATTACATCCAGAGTCTGGGGAAGCATGTCCAGAGTCTTTGATCGCTTGATAGTGTCAAAAGTGTGTGACGTGTCAAAGTCCATCTCGTCACAGTCGCGTTGTGTGGAAATGGCCACAGACAACCGCATAGTGTGCGCCCACACAATCTCTGCATAGCTGCGTCCTCAGTTAAAGCTGCTCTAGTGGCTCCTGTGAAACAGTCAATCTTTTCATGGCTACAACATAAAGTCACATGGACAGGATCGTTCAGTGAACTGTAGTGCTTTTGCACTACGTATTAATCTATCACAATGCTATGTAATGAAGAAATACCTTTGACCCCGAACGTAGCTGTGTAGCACGTCCCCTCAGTAGACCACTCGGATATCGTCTGCTTTGTGGACTCGAGAGGCGCGTGGTGACGTCACTCGGCAACCATCGGGAATGTACGTTGGTGTGCCGATGATACGGTATGTGCTGCACCACAGGACGATAGGTCGCAGGTTTGCATGTGGTCCAGGCGGTTTCTTGGGCTTGAGCAATGCGATAAGAGTACCCTGGTCAACAGCGCGATGGGGGTAGTGGTGTTGCTTGAAGATATGTGATTGGTTTTGAGATGCTATAACCAACATACTTAACCAGTTAATTCACCTTTCCAGAGTATCCATCCATCATGAGAACATATTGAACAGCTTGAACATATGCCGAGGTCCTCCAGAAAAGTGGGCGGTATTGCCATCCTACATAAAGAAGCTATCCAAATTTCCGTAATAAAATCGCCTTCATATCACACCTTTGAAGATTCTGAATTCGATATAAAACAAAACTCTGTCTTATTGAGAATCGTTGTGATTTACAGTCCACCGTCTTCGAAAAGCATAAGCGAATTATGTCTGACTATTTCCATGAACTGTCCTCGTTATTTGATCGCTACGCTTTAAGCAGTGGTAATCTTATGATAATGGGCGATTTCAATGTTCATATGGAGAACGCATCTGATCACAGTGCATCTACTCTTAAAACCATCTTGGAGACATTGAACCTAGAACAGCATGTCACAGGTCCTACACACGAAAAAGGTCACCTACTGGAATTAATCATAACAAGATCTAATGAGTCTGTTATTAGCAACGTGTATGTTGATTCCGGTGCGATTGCATCGGATCACTCTGCCATCACTTTTGACATGTCACTGACAAAACCTCCACTGCCAAGAAAGGAAATCACGTACCGCAATCTACGTTCATTTCCCACTCAGTCTTTCAGATCCGATATTCAGTCCTCAGATTTGTCGATGAATCCATCTGACGACTTGGCGCAACTCGTGGAACAGTATGATCATGAAATTCGCGCTATCGTGGACTAGCATGCCCCGTTGAAACGCAAGGTAATCGCTGTTCGGGATCATTCTCCGTGGTTTAACTGTGAAATTAAAGTCGCAAAGCAACTGTGTCGCAAATATGAGCGCATAGCACGTAAATCGAAGATGCAGGTTCATTTGCAAATATATTCGCAACAATGTCGTATCGTGAATGATATGATCACAGCAGCAAAACAGACTTATTATTTTCATTAGTATCCGAAAACGCAGATAACCAAGGGAAACTATTCTCCATTTTCAGAACACTGCTCCATAAAGATAAATGTAGGAACAATCTGCCAGAGCACAAAGATCCAGTCGAACTAGCAAATCGTTTTGCAAATTTCTTTGCTGAGAAAATAGACGTAATTCATAGCAACATTGTGCAACATCCAGACTATTCACCATCTAACTCTTGTAGTTTGTCTGGGTCAAACTGCGCTATGACGTCATTCAAATCAGTATCTCCCGATGAAGTATATGACAATAATCCGCAATTCATCAAAAGCATCGTGCTCACTGGACCCAATGCCTACAAACATACTTAAAGAATGTGTTGACGAATTGCTACCTGCAATAACAAAGGTGTTAAACTTGTCCTTAGAAGGTGGTGTCGTACCTGATTCTTTCAAAACTGCCAATGTGATTCCATTAATAAAGAAGCCTACACTCGACCAAAATACACTAGGGAACTACAGGCCCGTGTCGAACTTACCATATCTGTCCAAGGTGCTAGAAAAGGTCGTTGCCAAGCAACTAAATGACTTTTAGATTTATCTGCAGCTTTCGAAACAATCGATCATAGCATTCTGATATCACGTTTAACAGAACTCGGTATATCGCACACAGCGCTTGCCTGGTTCAATTCGTACCTTACAAATCGTTACCAAACTGTTATTGTGGACAACCTAAAGTCAGTTTCAAATCAATTACGCTCTGGCGTACCACAAGGATCTGTGCTCGGTCCCATCTTGTTCACAATATACACGGCACCACTAGGCAACTTAATACGATCTCATGGCATAAGCTACCACTTTTATGCGGACGACACGCAATTGTACCTCGAGTTCCATGTACACCATCAGTTAAACGCCCGTGAGTGTGTCGAAAACTGTGTTCTTGACATCAAACATTGGATGTTGAACAACATGTTGCAGCTGAACCACAAGAAAACAGAGACTCTCTTGATAACATCTCGCCACATCCGACAGAATGTGGACATAAAAAGTCTCCACGTTGGAGAGACCGAAATTGGTTTTAGCGACAGTGCCCGCAACATAGGCGTAACTTTTGATAACATTCTTTCAATGGAAGCACATGTGACATCTGTCTCTCGTTCCATCTTCGTCAATATGAGAAACATCAGCAAAATTCGAAATCTGCTTGACACCGACGCAGTTAAAACACTTGTTCATGCCACCATAACATCCCGGTTGGACTATGGCAATGCATTACTAACTGGCATAACATCAGCCCAGTTGGAGCGTCTGCAGAGAGCCCAGAACACAGCAGCTCGGTTGATCACCCGCACGAGAATGCATGAACACATCACGCCTGTTCTCCACGAACTACACTGGCTGCCACTTAGAGAACGGATCAGCTATAAGGTCGGACTCTTAGTGTTCAAATGCCTTCATGATCTTGCACCACCTTACCTAAATTCACTGATCGTACGAAGAACATCAGCAAGGTCCCTTCGATCAAATTCACAATTACTATGTGTCGTACCACGTTCGAATTTAACCATCGGTGAACGCGCCTTCTCGAGAGCAGGACCAAAATTTTGGAACAATCTACCATCTGACATTCAAAATTGTAACAAAATTGAGCCATTTAAATCTATGTTAAAAACTCACCTTTTCACAAGAGCATATTTATAAATTTTGTAAAGCGCCTTTGAGCGGTTTAGTCCGGAATCGGCGCTATAGAAATTTACATACATACATACATACATCAGACCTCGTATGACGTCAAAATCAGCTCCACGCGTGTATGATGACGTCATAATCATTACGTCACAAAGGGTTCCATATAGACCGTCACCAAATCTCAAAATGGTCCAGCACGTTGTATGAATTGCATGTCTTCGCAATTCTTTGCTATTTAATAAACATGCTGTTGAATATTTTGAAACTAATTTGACTGGGCGCTGTTAGGCAGCAACAGCACCCAGTCAAATTAGTTTCAAAACATTAAACAGCTTGCCTGTGCAGTCAGGTCCAGACGAGCATTCATTTCGCAGTGTCTTATGTGCCTGTTCAACTTCAGTTGTTTTGAGTTATATTGGTACTGGCATGTGATCGCCCACATAAGGGTGTATATGGGCGAAATAAGCCAATGGCTCATCGTCTAGATCCGTGAATTAGTTCTTAAGCCATTCTCTAATTGCGTCTGTCTGTCCATGGTTTGTCCCGATGCAGTTGTGCTCAGTGCCATGCGTAGAAAGCGATGTTGGTGGACTAGCAACTCTCTCGGTTTTCCCATATGCCCTTGTTTTACGTTCCTCACAGAAAATGCAATCGCTGGACATTAATGGCTACACCCACAGATGATGGCAGTTTAAAAAGGGAATGGTATCTCTAAAGGTGATGCCTCAGTTGATGTTTCGCAAGTTTTCAAACGACTCAGGTTCGCGTGAAATCGTTAGTAGCATCGTCGATCGTATCCATAGGAATCCAGATCCGCATCATCACGAGTTTCTAGCATATGATCACATACTGCATCCATACAATGTATGGAACCAGGTGGTTCAGCAGGGCGCTGGTGACGGATTGTATGGAGCTATGCAGTACGGAGCTGTGGCAGCTTTTCAGTTGGTTCTCCTATCATATTTCTAAATGGTGTGAAATGGCCATGGTCAATGCCAACCACATGTAAGACACATGTTTGAGGAGGGCGCTTTTTGGATTCCAGTCCAGATGAATCCATTTTTTAAATCGATTTTCAAGTTTTTTCCATATTTTTGCCATGTATGAACATTGATTCTGCATCATATTAATGTACTTGCCTTTGAAAATGTTTCTTCCTGTTTTTCAGACTCTGAACTTTGCTTATGTTTGGCACATTTGCCTCTCGGTTAGTCTTGGGGTGCCGGTAGTCATTGTACTGCAGGTTACTACCGGGCAGACAAGCTTTATGGTTCAGTATCCAAGCTATGCTTGCCCGATTGGTAGTACCATGTGTATTTTGAATCGACAAGTGGAGTGTCAAATTTCAAAACGAGACTGTATCCAGTGGTCCATCATATCCTGTAATGTACAATTAATATACAGGTAAGCTCTTGTTCTATATATGTACATGGCTTGGACATTATTTTTTCGCAGAATATTTAGTCCTGGGCAGACCGGGTCCTGCGGACGCTTAAAAATACGAGATATTTGGTACCTTCTGATACCTCTTGTTCTTATTTTTGTCAGACTTACATGATTGAGTGACTTATTATCCATCACCAGTTATTTGATAGAACTAATTAGACTACTTGGATTGTTAGAATTGTTAACTCCTTATCACCATCATAATCTACATTTAATCATATAGCATATATTTTCTGCAAAAGAGAAGAACATTGAAGAATTCATGAATTGACAATTGGGTAGCGTAATTGTTTGATAATGTAAAATGTAATGATAAATTTAAGTAGATTGCAGAGGCCCTCATGGACACAAACAAAGCTGTTGGCAAGTTTCGATATAGTGAGCGACCAGACACGAGTCATCAAGGTGTATTAGTCTAGTTATCAGATGGGGTCCCCACACACCTACACGTTCTCACTCGATTTGGTGATTTTTTTTCTGATTCATTTTCAATTTTTCGTCGATTTGAGGCACGAACATTATTACAATCATAAAAATAACATTTCCAATCGATTCCTCATGGCCGTATTGTCAGGAAACGTGGGATCATTTGCCTTTGTATGTCTTGTTCAGAATTTACGGAAATCGCGCATGACGTAATCAGATGGCCGCCAAATCAACTCGTGGGACATTATTTGACACAGTTAGCACAATTTTTTTAAATTTACTAGACATGCTTAGGAGTCTAGAAAAATTAGTTTCATAAACAACACCAGGGTGCATGAGGACCCATTCTGGGGTACTAGACTAGTTGTTTCTCTATCATGTGTGGCTTCATATGCCGTATGAAGGTGGAATATTTGTGTATGGATACAAATTTTGGTGCGCCGGTACAGAGCTTTTAATCTAAAAACGGAGCTTTTAATCTAAAATGAATATATTTGTGTTGAAGGATAATTTGATGAAAAAGTGTGCACTGTATAAATAATAGTATGTTGAAATGTATAAACCTAGTTTGTTTTGATATTCTCTGCATATCTGTCATATTATAACAATGTCAATTAAAAATTATGAAAATTAATTAATTTTAATTTCACTATGTTGCGACGAGAAGCAGAATGGGGGTAGGGATACTACATATTCAACATTTTATAACTTGTCCGCCAATCCGTAATATACAAATAATGTCTGAGATCATAGCCAATACATATATAATTAAGACGTTTCTGAGAAAGTATGGCCATTCTGTCTGCATTAACATTTCAAGAGATCATTATTTTGTAAATCTGATTTAAGCAGAAAAGTAGCAAAATTGTACCAACAATTTTATAAAATTTATAATTTCTTGGCTATATCTATATGTGGAAGCCCAGTCTCGATGGCCTCATCCCTATTCCGTAGGGTGCGAACGGTTCTTCAAAACGTCTGTATAACACTAAAAGTCTTAAACACACGAATCAATGAATATGAATATATGAATGATTGTGACTTGAAATTATTAGTACTATTGTAATTCACAATCCTCTATGTGCATAACACCCAATATATGCGTTCCTCTTGGCATTTAGTCTTTATTTATTGGCGCAGGTCTTAAAAGCCGTCATAATTCAGAATTGCTGTTTACAGTAGAAGTGTAAAATTCTGAAATCTCGATTTTGCAAGCCAAAGATTCTTACTAAGGCCCGCTGTCCATGTGAGCTATTCTGCTCGCGTGTTCTCGCAAGCTTTTCTGCTCGCGGGTTTGTCTATTTCCATGTGGGCGAGTTTACCAGCGCATCCTGCTGTTTTCCTAGCGTAGACAAGCGAATTTCAGGCGCTAGTTCTGCATTTATTTATTTTTTTTATCAATTTTTGCTTTCCAAACACTACATGCGTCATATCGCAAAAGTAAAGAGGCCAGGTCCTGAAGCTGAGCTTTCAAAAACAGGAGCAGTTAATTGATCTGGTAGAACAATATCTGCACCCAATATCTGTGCACTCTTTTTTAGTTTGTCAACCGCATTAACTGCATCATACGAATGCGAGTTCTTTGTCTCTTGCGCAAATAATACAGAAGCTGACTCTTGTATGGCATCATTATTGCATGTAAATCTTCACACATTTAAACGCCACAATTACTAGGTAACCTGCTTATCAGGCTACACGCATGCGTACAAGATCAACATACGTAACAAGCGTGCGTGTCAGCGGCACGGACAAACGCCCGTGGAAATGTATATATATAGGAAATGCACTAGACCGACTTTTCTGCTAGCAGAAAAGCGAGCAGAAAAGTCGCGAACTGCGCGACTTGTTTTCAAGCGAGAGAATTTCAGCGCGCTGAAAAGCTCACATGGAAATGGTTCTATCTAAATGCACTGGATCGACTTTTCTGCTAGCAGAAAAGCGCGCATACAAGCTTACATGGAAAGCGGCAGTAACAGGCATTTTCCCAAAGCACATACACACGTGAATACAAAGAGCATTTGTATAAACTATCTCTCTCCAATAGGTGAAACTTCAATTTTTAACCTTCGCTGCAACATCAGCGCCATGCCTTTCCCTAAAGCAGAGACAAGGCCTAGAACCAATGGGTAAGCACTTGTCATCCTCTACGCCTCTCGCTACAACTGGTCCTCGATGTGGTGCCAATCGATGATGATGATGATGATGATGGTATACTTACTGTGTTCTGCAGCTGTAGTAGCATGGAAACATCTTTCTTCTTCGGCCACTGTTCTTGTCCTCATTGAGATACACACTATCAATACTATGTAGAGTTCTTTGTATGTGTCCTATTTTTCAACAAAAGCTCCGGGTTTACCTTCGGGCCTCCTCAGCTTTGACATAACCTGTTTGATTTTGTAAACTATAACATGTGTTTAATTGAAAAATTTCACATCCAACTAAACGTCCATATGTATGTCAAGAAATCCAGGAAATAGCATCTGAAAGTATCTATATCTCGAAATTCGCGGGGGGGGGGGGGGGGGGGAAGTGGGGGTGGAGCGGAGGATTCCTAAACACATATTTGTTGAGTAGGTCCACTTCATGTTCAGAGTTGCGTAGGATCTACGAGACCCTTAATTCGGCTCTGGATATGTAATCTTTTCGTTAACGTTTTGATAGGGAGTCATTATCAATAATTAAAACCGCTTATTATCATAGAGCGAGTTACTATAGAGTAGCGGCAACCCCACCCACGTCAATATGATATCCCGGTGTACTTACCCGAGTAGCTACGAGGGGTATACCCACTGAAACTCAGCCTATATATATTTAATAGGGCTGAACGCTGATTTATGCCGGCCAGCTAGGCTTGCATGTAACCTATATTATTGCCACTGTATAGTTAAATATTATTCACTTTTTTGTTTAGATTTATTGAATGAAAACGGGCGTCCATTCTATGAATGGTGAAGTACTGAAAACTGTTGCTACCTTCGTCAACAACAGCTTGCTGGACCAATGGACCTTGCCAAGTGTATCCGTCCATCATATGACGTCGTATGATATCATAATTAATAACGTGACTTATAGGATTACGTCATAATCACGAGGTCATGAATCGCTCGATATAGTCCGTCTTTAACGCCTAATAGACCGACACGTTGTACGAATTGGATGTCTTTACAATTTAATAAACATTATGTTGAGTATTTTTAAACTAATTTGAGTGGGCGCTGTTGCTGCCATTTAACAGCGTACCGGTATAGTTTTCTAGAAATTGATAGTAACGGAGTTCAAAGATTGATCGATCCCAACACGAACGAGGTGTGGGTGCTGCTTATTCTGTTGAATATTTTGAAATTAATTTGACTGGAAGTCCTTGCTGCCTAAGTGAACTTCCACTCAAATTAATTTCAAAATATTCACCAGTTTTCCTATATGAAGATTATGCCTTGAAGATTAGATATAGGGAATTTATCTGTGAAAGGGTTAATTCATACTGCATGAGATTGAATAGATCACTAGATGACAATTCATTAACGAGCTGGTTTGTGTCGAGTCATAAATGGCATTTACCACGTATGCGTCGTCGCTAGCGGCTATGATATTCATGTTTATTAGTCTAGGCCCGGATCCCATACATGATTTGGGCAAGGGACTTTTATCTAGGCCTACTTAGTATACGCGATAAGCCTACTACTCAGCCGATGGTTCTAATTGATTTCAACTGCAATATTATTCTAAAGATATTATTCTAGCCCTTCAAAATGGATGGTGAGGCGCCAGGAGAAAAGACGCGATTGGTGTCAGGAAACGGTGATGATTTTACAAGATTTTACAACGATTTCCTGCATCCATGCTTGGCCGAGTTTGTAGGCGTGACTTTATTTGTCTACGTGGGCGTGATGTCTGTGCAAGATGGCCCGGTCCTTACCGTTGCCCTGGCACACGGGCTGACCATCGCTTTGCTTGTGGCTTCCTTCGCTCATGTCAGGTATGTTACATATATGTGTACTGAAACGCGCATGCACGCCCGTATACGTGCGTGTACCTTCTACCCAGATAACGCAGCTTACGGGGCCAATGCTGGGCCGATACTGTGCAGATATTTTAACATCGGCCCGGCCCAGTTTCGACCCAGAATCGTCCTAGTAAGCTGCGTGGTCAGGGTACGCTCGAATGTCCAATATGTTCATGCAGCTAACCACATTCAACAGATTCATTTAATAGCAAAACGCCGTTCATTTGTTGCCATACTGCTGCTGCTGCTGCTGCTGCTGCTGCTACTGCTGCTTCTGCTGCTGCTGCTGCTGCTGCTGCTGCTGCGATAACAATTTGAATGGAAATCATTGCGGCAACGACTTTCAGTCAAATTGTTCTCAAAAGAAGCAGCAATATAATAGCACTTACTGCAAATATTTCGAGCAATTTGATTGCTAGTCGTTGTTGTCTAAAGCAGCAACAACATTGTCAAATTGTTCTCAGAACAATCAATGAAGTTTCAATATTTTTAGCCAACATTTTTGTATGAAACGTAGTTAGGCCTATGCCATCTACGTGATCGAGGTCCAATGTGAAATATATTTCCAATGGCTGGTAGATCTGCTCGGCACACGCACGACCTGTGTGTGTTGTAATATTTAAGGCGTGTATATGCTAGTTCCCAATGCTACGGTCTAGACTCACGCCTGGACACGCACGACCTGACGTGCAGTGGTTATAAATGACATGATTACCATTGAAATTAATACAACTATAGCAGTTGCTAATGCATAGCACTCTGGATTTCGATAACGTATATGGCATGATTTCACATACGAACGCCAGGCCCGTACGATGGATGGCGAATGGAGCCGTGGGGGGGGGGGGGGCTGTGTGATTGGTGGTGGTGGTGGTGTGTGTGTGCTGGTGTGTGTGTGTGTGTGTGTGTGTGTGTGTGTGTGTGTGTGCGTGCGTGCGTGCGTGAGTGCGTGCGTGCGTGCGCGCGTGTGTGACCAGGCCAGGGGCGGAGGTGTTTGCTCGCCCTTCCCCCCCTCCCCATCGGTAAGAATTGGACGCTCTTATGATCAGATTTCTCATGCATTCCTGGAATACGAATGAATCATCAGATAGCTGTTAAATTATTATATTTTTAGCCATTTTACTCTTTTATTGCACAAAATGTATATACTTTTATATTTTTTTATTGCGACAAAAGAGGGACTTTGCAGGCTAGTGGGGGTGGGTTGGTGGGAATGGGGTGTTTGGCAACAGTATAGGTCCTACACAAACAACTAAACTAAAATGACCTCTTTGGAATAAGCAAATATTAGTCTAAAGCGCCCTGTGTTCGGTCCATTCCCCAACACACACACACACACACCCACCCACACCCACCCCACCCCACCCCCTACCCCCACACCCACCCCACATACATCCCCACCCCCTCTGAAGAAAAGCCAACCATGCCGTACCCTTTAAGAAGCTGGAAATCTAATGCCTGTCAACCCTTATTTGAATTTTCATCACAACATGCATCCGCCCGCCTCATCAGCAAGGGGCGCTAGCCGGTTTGAAGGTAGAAATTACCGCGTGAGTTAAATTGGTTTTAGAGAATTAGATTTATTTCCCGTTCACTGAAATATTATGGGCAATATGTCTAAGGGATGTTCTGTTCTAGAACACGACAGACGTCATTTTAATATCCTGCTAAAACCGGGAAAGGCGTTATAGTTGGGGGGATATGTGAAAAGACGTTCACTTCTGACGAACAACTTTGTATATAGGGGTTTTAAGTCTTGCTCATTACACAAATATAGGGAGGCAAGTTGTCCCAATAAGCCTTACTGCTCAAATCCACCAAATTAAAGAGGGCCGCCGAAAAAATTATTCCATTATGCCTAGGTAGTATATAATCTACGTTTATGGGTGCTCCATGTACTGCTGAAACGCAGCCTATTCACATATGACATTTACATAATATCTCCTCATAATTAGCTTATAATTAGCTTATTCGAAATGGCCACCAAATTCAAAATGCCCGTCAGCATAACTAAATGAAGTACATATTTCTTCGTGAAATTCAACATAGACATTTAAAAGGCAGATATTCATTATACATTTATTCTAATCATAGTAGGCATTGAGTGATCAATTGTCAGTAGCTTTCGCAGGATTAGCTTATTGAAGAGTCATGCCATTTTCAAAATGTCCATCAAAATATCACATGATCTGTGAGTTATACTCTTGGCCAATTCAAGATGTGATCGATAACATATTGCGTGCCTACTACTTATGTTAGTGAGCCAATTACGATTTACGAATACCATGTAAAGACTTACATACTTACACAAATAGCTTATTCAGCTTATTCAATTTGCTGGTCAATTTCAAAATGGCCCCATATAGATGGTGGCTAAATACGATTATTATTCATGCAAACGTTCAAAATTTTAACTAGATTGATCGGTTGATGACGAGTCGTCGCAAATCCCTACGTTCACTGCTTTGAACCTTTGCTCCCCCCCCCCACCCTCAACCCATCTCCGGGTGTGGAGCCAAATCTAAATGTCTTTTATCACTCCACGATCGTATGGGTAACTCACATACCAAATTTGTTTGAATTTCGTTCAACAGTGTCAGAGGAGTTGCATTACAATCAGTTTCATGACCTTTTGACTCCATCCTCCCACCCCTTGGTGCTGGGCTAACTGTAAATGTGCTCATCCACTCCACATTGATATGGGAAACTCACATACTAAATTTGGTTGAATTCCGTCACATGTTTTCGGAGGATTAGCATTACAATCAATTTCTTGACCCCTCCTCTGCCCCTTGTGGGCGGAGCCATATGTAAATGGCTTCTTGCACTCCGCAATCATATAGGTAACTCACATATCACATTTGTTTGAGTTCCGTCTAACGGTTTCAGAGGAGTTGCATTACAAGTGATTTGACCTTTTGACCACCCCCACCCCGTGGGGGCGGAGCCAAATGTAAACATGGTCATGCGAATGAAAACTGACGACGATCCTACTATATTCTTTAAAATACTAGCAGTACTCTGCGCAGACGACACCATTATTATTGCTGAAAATAATAATCACTTGCAAATCTCCCTAAACGAGTACTATAACTACTGCGAACTTTGGAATCTGAAAAAAAATTGTTGTCTTCGGAGGCGCCATGCGAAATATGGAAATACTACACTTTACTATGCACAATAAAGAAATAGAAATTGTAAATTCATATAAATATCTGGGAATATATTTCTCACGAAATAGAAAATTTACAGACAGCGTTAAACATTCAAAGGCCCATTGTCGTAAAGCAATGTACTGTCTACTAAACGCATTACCAATCTTGATCTACTAATAGACTGTCAACTAACAGCGGAATACGGGAGTGAAATATGAGGATGCACAAACAGTGACATAGTAGACGCTATTCAGCTAACTTTTGTAATATATGTATTATTCATGGTATACGGAGAATTGGGGCGAATACCAAATGCAAATAAAATTTTACTATAATATGTTAAACTTCTGGTTATCACTCGTAACAGGTGAACAGAGCAAACTTTCATACACACTATATAAATATATGTTCACCAAATATACAGTGGAAGGTGTAGGGTATACATGAGTTAAAAGTATAGAAACGTTACTAAGCACAACAGGATTTGGATACATCTGGGAAACTCAGTGTCTAGGGAGTGATAAACAGACTATAATAGTTCAAGCCGTTAAAAAGCGACTAATAGACCAGTATATACAAAAATGGACAGGACTGCTCGACAACTCACACAAAGGTAGATTATACCGGGTGTTCAAGGCGGAATTCTTGCTAGAACCGTATATACTCAAACTTAATACTAACAATAAGAGTAGTGTTCACTAAACTACGAAATTCTAATCATAAGCTGCCTATCGAAACAAGGTGCTGCAATAATACCCCAAGGACTGAGAGAAAATGTACTTTATGCACGCAGGACGATACTGGGGATGAATTCCACTATCCTCATGTGTGATTATTTTGATGATGCCCGAAAAGAAATTCTCCCGAAATACTTTTATAATAGACCAAATTAGTGTAAATTCTGTCAACTACTCTCTTCAACAAGACTGTCGTTATTACAAAGACTATGCCGTCTCGTCAAGAAGATACTGATAAAATTTAGTAGAATTAAAACTAAGATATTGATTTCTGTTAATGTAATATGCTTTAAGATAATCTATTGACTAAAACACTAGAAATATTTAGGGCCTGGAAGGCAAGATGGTAGATGGGATGGTGTAGCGGGGATCGCTCAGTTGGGTACGAACCAACCCAGGTTAGCCAGGTATGGAACAACCCGGTATGAGATACTCCCAACTCAACCCCCATTGGTCCTATAGACCAACGCATGTAGCCACCGTAAAGAGAGCTCAGAATGATAGAGTCCGTAGGAACGCTTATAGCGCATGCGCACCAATAAGAGATAGTCTACCCATGCTGCACTGAGACTGTGGTGAGTGGCATTCCTATGTATATAGTTACCTGTATTTTGGGGGATCCTTAATACTAGCCCCGATTCATCCATCTTGGGATATGATCATTACCAGGATTCGTCAAGAAGAACGAATCTCTTTATAGAACTAAAAATCGGTCCAAGAATTGTAGAGATATCAGGAAAATAAGAATTGGTCCATTTAACTTCTCTAAGTTGGTTTAGATCGCCATCGTGCATGTGCTGGTAGGGTGAAGGTGACGTGACGTCATAAACACGTGTTACCCTCATGCTACCTCCTATACTTGGTGCGCGATGATTGGTCGAGCCCTGCTATGGTAACTTCTGATTGGTCACCATATAGTATATAAGGAGTATATCAGTCGGGTCGAGGCGCTGCGTGAGTCTAGACCCTAGCATTGGGAACTAGCATATAAACGCCTCAAATATTACAACGGGTCGAGGCGCTAGCCCAGCAGCGCAGAAGACATTCCTATAGATTACTATGCAGAGTTCGCTTTAAGACATCTACACCAGCATAAGCCGTATCAGCAGCTGAGGCCAGACTGGGAAGACGTCGCCGACCAAAGCGTAGCCAACACAAGATTTTGGAACCCCTTTTCAGGGGTTGTATAAACAATCTAAAAGCAAGTCACCCGTATCAACTAAATCTCTGTGACCCATTGGTGACGCCAACGCATTTGGCCAATAACACCAGAACAGCATGTGAAACGAGTGGCCTGTACGGATATCTCGCTAAACCTGCCGTACCATGCCAAGAAGTGGTGATAGAAACTATGCACATATCCAGTGCCTTCCTAATGTTTTGACTGCCGACTAAGCTGATTGTCATTATGCCATAACCGTGACAATGTAGACTCCTCATCAATACAGGCAACTTCTTCACCACACCGGTTTTGTGTGCATCTACCAATTCAGCAAATTAGACTGTAACATTTGTGCTTATTTTTGTGCTGATGACTATGAAGCGCCAACTACCTCATATGAAAACACTGTTTTCTGAGAACCGCGCCAACATGCGCTAATGTCTAACAGGCGCCAACAAACTACGACGCCATCATTGTGCAGATGACTAATAGGCGCCAACAAACGACTGTGCCATAAAAACGAACATTGCGTTGATGACTAATATGTGCACATTTTTATTGTAAGATAGTTATTTTATTTTCTATAGAGCTGATTATAAGTAAGCGCAGTAGGTCAGTTTGACCTTATTGTATTGTATGAATTGTAATATGGGGAGCGCCGTTTAAATACTGTTAAGTAATTTTTCCTTTTTTTTGTGTTAAATAGTTTTATATTTTAGACCGCGCATAAGCTTAAACTTATACTATACAGCTTCATTAACTGCACCACCTACTTTGTTAACTCCGGCAACACGTTTTCACTGGAGCCATCTCTCGTTCCTGCACCAATAGACTCGAGATACGACGACTAAACCTAACTAGTATTAGCTCAGATATTTTGTTAGGACAGAGTTGTTAGGGACAACTGTTCGAATAAAGAGGTGCTGTTTATTGTAAAGCCTCCTTCCTAGCTATTCTGCCATCAACATAGCAAGCCAGATTCCATTAATTGTCCACCAACTTTACGGCCTTCTAAATTACTGGAGCATCTGACTCTATCTACGCTTCTCCGGCCCTCTAGCCAACTAATTGTTTGTTACTACCCTCCGCTGGTTTGGGTAGAACCGACCCAGGAAATCGCTGAGGTTTCCTGATGGTTAGAATCAAAACTGAGAGGACTCACACACTTCCCCTGTACCCTCACCAGACTCAATAACTAAAGGTTAGCCTAGCTCCCCAAGAAGACCCACCAAAATAACGTGGCACCAACTAAACCAGCGACGAGCTTAAGAGACGATGGTGCCGGATTCTGTTGAAGCCGGTACTCCACCTCCACGTAAACCAGCGTGCATCCCATACTAAATAATTACACATAACGTATATATATATATAACTTAACACACTTTAGCATTGTTCTATATAGGAGTAGGTCTTAGCAGTAACTCCTCCTCCGCTATGGCGTGGTAGGAATTTTCCTGTGACAGAGACTTGCGCGAGGAACCTTGCTCTCACAAAACCAATTTATTGGCCCGCTTGAGGCATTAGTTTATATTAAACTAGTTAGCCACGTTAGGACTCGTCCTTTACAGGGGTACCTATCGTATAAATAAGGATAGGTTAGGTATTTTTGGCGAGATACGACACAGACGGCGCCATCACGTCACTTCATCTATATTGCAGGAAATGATTGTTATTGTTGAACCAGCGTACTTTTATTTCTAGAAGCCAGCTTCGACTCGCTGGTCCTATAAATATATCTAAATAATACAAACTTAGGAATACCATGCAGAGAAACACCGGCGACACAAATAGTCGGGATGAAACAGTAGAACTGCTGAGAATATGATAATGAAATGAAACACAGTTATCGCCTATAGGTTACAAATAACTAATGGTTTACCTAGTTATATGAGGAGTATGATACAGGAAAGGAGGAAATTTTTCGTGGTCTCGAACGGTTGTAACACTTGTTTGCGATCTTCCGCTAAATAAACACTATAACTGAAGATAATATCTTTGTTGTGCATTTCCACACCCGCCCAGCATACCTGTCACAACACTGGTGACAGGAGCGGGAGTTATTAAACTCTAAGAAATTGCAAGGCCTTTTCCTGACAGCAAAGGACTTTGTGTATCCTGTTTTCGGGATTCATTCTTTTCGTCAAATTCGGTGAGATTGTTCTGATTTAGAGTAATATTGTACCTGCCTACTTCTGGTCTGGTGTATTTTCGAGGGTGAAAAGTCTGGTTACATTTTCGAATGTGAAAAACGCTACACTGTCACATGAAACATGAACAGATGGCAATAAAATTGCTGACTTGTCAAAAACAGAACACACTATTGCAAGGACAATTGTAAACTATAATGTGGATACTTGATGCTTAATATGATCAACTGTGTATTCCAATAATAGTAGGAGCAACCAATCAAAGTGTAAAGACGGTGTATGCACATACAGGTGTACATGTTTTCATTCATGAGTATCGGAGATCTATGTAAATTTCTGGAGTATAACCATGTAGAGATTCCTAATCAAGATAGCAATAGAATTACGATTTTGCTATTTGATAGTAAAGCTGCGTATCTACAGAGACATTTTCGTAATACCAGGCTTCCATTGAAGTTTATATATCTCCGTGCCCAACGAGCATGTGAATTGGTGGAGCTATTAATGACTGAATTGCCTAAAATAATTAGTGAGCTAGGCAGGGCCAGAGATTTTGTTCTAGCACACTCATGATTTGTTAAATTCATAACCCTGCCAGGACAGTCCATCGCTCAGTACAATCGGTACCAAAAGAGATGTTCAAATCAGTCATATGAAAAAACAGATACTGAACTTCAGAGACAGTGTACACTGATAAATCAAGGAATACACGAGTTAAATACGTCACTGGGGAGAAATACACTTAATTTTCACACTGACTTGGTGAAGACTCGTCCAAATCGTAAGCCAAGCAAGAATTTAAAACTTTTGTTTGACGGTGGCCATCCAGTCAGTGTTTTAGCATGTAGGTGGCTTTTGCGTCTGGAGCTGGATATAGTTAGAGTGCTACGCACCATATTCCGATATACTTGAGCTGACTGTAGATGAACAAGAGCTTCAGAGTTTGAATTTTAAAAAAGAAGAGAAAGAAAATGGCCCAAAAGTATGCTGGTAACGTGCCATTGGACAGAGAAGAGTTGGGAGCCACGGTGGATCCAACAGATAAGACTGTGTTATCAGCAATCCAAGACTTGATAGTAGAAGTTAAAGAACAAAGATCTGAACAAGAACGCCAGCGCAAGGATATAGAATGGTTAAAACAGGTGGCTACAGCATCACATGCAACAAGCGATCTAGGAGCGAGGCCCAAAGTGGGCAACAGTAATTCGGATGGGGCCTTTATGGCTTCTACAGTCGGTTATGAAGGTTGTACGGGGCACACCCGGGCCTCAGACATAGGAATAGCCCAGACAGCGAGGTCGCAATTTTTTCTAGAGCTAAGCACCATAAACTTTTGGGAGTAGGGCAGTGTTGGATGACCCGGTCACAGTTTATGGTTTTCAAACTCCAGCAGAGATAGCCAATCATCAAGCTCCAGTTATCACAGTGAGGTTCCTTATACCAAGTTGGACAAGTATGATGGGAAAGAGGAATGGGAGAAGAGTGTGTGGACAGGCGGCAAGATTGTTTAAGATGGAATGCCACACAATATCTGTGTACGCTACCACTTGAAGTTAGCGATGATTATTCTGTGCTGACCCAATCTCTTGGTGATAGGTTTGGAAGGAAGGAGATGCCATCAACAGCAAGGAAAAAGTTATCAGATCCGCGACAGAAAAAGGAGTCGCCAGAAGAATTTGCAGAAGTCCGTAGACTGACTGTAACAGCATACCCCATGGTGAGCCAGGACCTATGGGACCAGTTATCAGCCGAAGTCTTTCTTCGTGGTTTCTGGAATACCAAAATAGTTTATGAAGCATTAAATAGGTGACCAGAGACCCCTTCTGATGCACTGGATGAGGTCATCACTCTGGAGCATAGTTATCGTGCAACAATTGACTGGGAAGCATGGGATTCAACTGTCTCCTGGTAAGATGGGTTGATAAACTACTTGAACAAATTAAAAAATCTGAAGCTGTACCAGGACCAGCCGGTACCCAGGCAGATAACTCATTTGATGATAGACTCGAAAGAATTGAAAAGCTCTTGGCTAGGATTCCAGAGATGATATTGTGTCAGTCTCGGACTTCAGGTATAGAAACAGATAGTAAGATGGAGAGCAAATCTTGTTTCCATTGTGGCCGTACTGGTCATTTTTTTTAGCAACAATGTCCATGGCAACATTCATCCAGTCCACCACAAAATCATTCCTGATCTCCGAGCCCGTCATCAAGAAATGGTTTTGTGCAGGACAATAAGAGCATAATTGATACAGAGATTGACACTAAGCCAACCATCAAACTAAGTCGTCTGTCTGTCTTGTTCTCCTCAGAGCATTATGATTCCAATTAGCATAAATGGAACTAAGACTGAAGCCTTAATTGACACTGGGGCAGATGCAACCATTATTTCGGAAAGGTTTGTGTGCAATACGAGGTTGCTGATGGAAAATTCGTATACTGTGAAGATGTGCAATGCAGAATTGGTGCTGAGATGGAGGGTAGGGGAGGAGTCACACTGACACTGTCCCTGGTTGGAAAGTATTGGCAGTGGCCAGTCTACATTGCCCGCGATACGAGATGATGTGTTAGTGGGGATGAATCTTCTGAAAGAGTCAGATGCTACAATTATGGCCAAGCATGGGGATCTGATGATTGGAAGAAAAGTTGTTCCTGGGAAGAGAGAGAATCCAAGCAAATATGCCATGGTGGCGGTGACTATGTGCAATGCAGAAACTGTTCCTGCAGGGAGTGAAAATATTTTACTTGGTCGAGTAGCCACACCATATTCTACATGTCTCACTGTACTGGATCCATGTTCTCTATATGCAGGATTGTTTAAAGGGTCGGCACTTGTTAATATGAATGAGACTGTACCAATTAAAGTGTTGAATATTAACACCACTGCAGTGAAAATGAAAGAAGCTGATTACCTTGGTAAACTAGTGGAGGTTGAGGTACCAGGGCCTGGCAGCCAGGCAAACAAGTTGCCCCATGACAATCCTGTGGAGAGAAGTAACACCTTGGATGGGAATCTGCCACCTCATTTGCAGCAACTGTGGGAAAATTGTCAAACAAACTTAGATGCAGATCAGATGATTTCGGTGAAGGAGGTTCTCCTGGAGTTTCAAGACGTTTTTGTGAAAGACAATGAAGACCTCGGATGTTTCCCTGAAGTAACATATCACATAGTAACTAAAGACTGTGACCCTGTGCGGCAGCCAGTGAGGAGAACTCCTCGTGGGTTTCAGCTGGAGGAAGAAAAACATTTACAAAACCTATGTGATGCAGGTGTGGTAATTCCATCCACCTCTGAGTGGGCCAGTACAGTCGTGTTGGTGCGGAAAAAGATGGTGCGGTGCACTGGTGTGTAGACTACAGAAAAGTGAACCTGGTAACCTAAAAGGACGCATATTCTTTGCTTACAATTGAAGAGTGTCTGGACAGCCTAGGGGGGGGGGGGGGGGTGCAACCTTATTTTCCACCCGTAACTTACAGAGTGGATACCACCAAATTCAGATGGGTGAGGAGGATAGAACCAAAACAGCTTTTATTACAAGATTTGGTTTGTTTGGGTTTGCCAGGATGCCATTTGGGCTGTGCGAAGCCCCTGGGACATTCCAAAGAGCCATGGGGCTAGTCTTTAGAGGTCTACAGTGGAAAGATGTACTGATCTACCTTGATGATGTAATCGTTACTGGAAAGGGTTTTCAGGGACACTTATTCAATTTAGCCCAGATATTTCAATTATTCCAATTACATCATCTCAAGCTGAAGCCAAGAAAATGTATGTTATTTGAACAGAAAGTTTTGTTTCTCGGCCATGTGGTCAGCGATACAGTGATAGAGACAAATCCTGAACTGATTTGAGTCGTTAAAGAATGGGCAGTACGGTCAGTACCCAAGAATTCTAAAGAGGTTCAGAGCTTTCTTGGACTCACGAATTACTATCGACAGTATAGCTACATCTATGCTAACACAGCTGAACCACTTTGTGCACTGTTACGTAAAAACACTGTTTTCACCTGGTCAGAGGAAGAAAATGCTGCATTTGAGGAGTTGAATGAAAAGATGCTTGACATCAGCACCGAGTTTGGCATACCCTAGTTCCAATGAGGTGTTCACCTTGACCGCGGATGCATCTAATTATGTCATTGGTGCTGTATTATCACAAAGACAAGAGGAGGAGGAGAAAGGCATTGCTTATGCTAGCAAGCGCCTGGGCCCAGCTCATGAACGTTATTGTGTAACTCGGTGTGAACTGTTGGCAGTCGTCACCTTCATATCATATTTCCAGCACGTTTTGTTAGGTTGACAGTTTAACCTTCGGACGGATCATGGTAGTTTAGCTTGGCTATTCAGATTTAAAGCACCGCAGGGTCAGCTTGCTAGGTGTCTTGAAGAGTTGATCCAATATAGCTTCCTAATTGAACATCGCATATGTACAAAGCATACCATTGCAGATTCCCTTTCTAGGGTTGTTGAGCATAATGGAGTAACTTGTAACTGTTATCAAGGTGGCGCAGACCCTACACAACTTCCCTGTGGTGGCCGTATGCACTGCCAAAAATTAAGCCAGGAATGGGAGCGTTTTGAAGAAGATGTTGATTACATATTGCCCTTGTCCATCAGGCAACTGAATGCTAAGGAAACATCGGAGACACAGGAATTGCATGGCGGGTGGCACCTTGGTGGCAGCAAAGATGAACTCAGGATAGCTCAGATGGCAGATTCGGATATCTCAATAGTGAGGCGCTGGGTCGAGGATTGCCCACCAACAGATGAAGCCCAAGTGTCATTTTAGTGCCCTACAGTGAGACATTATTGGCTGTGCACACAACAACTTGAGATGGCTGATGATGTGCTCTATTACCGATGGCAGACCATGGATGGTGATCGGAGGTTGCGTTTGTTGGCACCTGATAGCCTGAAGCAGGAGGTATTGAGGAGCTGCCTTGATCTACCAAAAGCTGGTCACCCAGGTATTTCCTGTACAGTTGAAAGCATAAAGCAGCTGTCTTATTGGGTTGGACTCTCTGAAGATGCTGAAAGGTATGTAATGCGGTGTAAGCAGTGTACTCTATAGAAGAAAGAGTGTCGACCCGGTCGGGCTAGATTGCAGCATTATTGTTCTGGAGCGCCCATGAACAGGGTACAGATTGATATTCTTGGCCCGTTTCCATCATCAAACAGTGGGAACAAATATGTACTAGTTATAGCCGATCAGTTCACCAAATGGGTGGAGGCTCATTGAATTCAAGATCAATGTGCTGAGACCATTGCTTGCACATTCGTTACAGAGTTCATCTCATGGTTTGGGGTGCCACTGGAGGTGCATACAGATCAAGCACCATATTGCGCTACACATCATTCCTCTACCGGCCTGACACTGAATAAGATGATGTTCGGAAGGGAGGTTTACCTTCCCGGGGCTGTGAGTTTGAACGACACAAGAAATGAATTAGACCCATTCGATTTCGTGGACTCTGTGGAGTCCTTTCAACAAGCTCACTCCTGTGCTTGGTAGTACCTAAAGAATTCACAATGTAGACAGAAACGTCTCGATGATTCATGACAAACCCACAGGTGCTTTGAGCCTGGTGATCTGGTCTATGTATGAGATACTGCCAAGACAAAGGGGCATTGTCCCAAGCTGCAGCCCCAATGGAAGGGCCCATTCATCATAGTTAAGCGGTTCGGACCTGTTCTTAGCGAACAATATGAATGTACGTCTACTTCACCACAATAAGCTGAAAAGGTGTACAACTGATGACATTCCATATTGGGTAGCTAGAAAGCGCAAAATAATAGAAGAAAGCCATGATCATCCACATGGCAGTTCATCAACACTGTTGCATGGATCAACACAAAATATCCCTGAAGAGGATCCAGTCTCATTACATATCCAGACCATTGAGGAATATTCGGGTAACCAGATAGGCGATGATAGTCCGGCTAGTGAAGACGTTGGGGGTCTGCATCTCCTGGGCTCTGTTCCATTACCATTGGAGTCACGGCGGGGCGGTGGTGGTGGTGTGGCATGGGCTCTGGCAGGTGATCAGGTGTCGAAAGTTGGTTACCTGGAGCCACAGCAGCCACATGGCTAATCAGGGGCTTGCATAGCTTGGACGCATCTGTGCTGCCATCGGAGTTACAGGGACATGGTGGTAGCGCTACTTCAGTTTCATCTGATGCACGACAGTCGAAGGTTGCTGACTGGGAGCCACAGCGGCACAGGTTATCGACCTCCGTCTCTGTGCTGGGCAGAACAAGAGCTGGCCATCGGACAAAGCCGCCAGACCGCATGAACTTATAAAGCATTGAATTGGCACCTGTTCTTTGTATTGACTTTTGAATGTTTATAATGTTGTTGGTTACTAAGACATTGTGTATTCATTTATTTAACCCAGTTTTTAAATTTTGATCAGCTTTTCTGTGTGGAAATTATAATTATTCTGTTGTTGTTTGGTCATTCACTAAGGTGCTAGTAGTAATTTTTTAGAGGACTCCAAACTTTATAAAACGGCGGACAGTGTAATGAAACACAGTTATCGCATATAAGTTACAAATTACTAATGATTTACCTAGTTATATGTGGAGTATGATACAGGAGAGGAAGAAGTTTTTCGTGGTCTCGAACAGTTGTAACACCTGTTTGCGATCTTCTGCTAAATAAACACTATAACTGAAGATAATATCTTTGTTGTGCATTTCCACGCCCGCCCAACATAACTGGCACAACAATAATGATAATGATAAAATAATACAAATAATATTATGCAAATATAATTACGATGACCGACTTATGATCTAATTTATAATATATGAATATATAGGCCTATAATAACTATATATTGCAAACGACGATGTATATATGGTGATGTAATATAGTCATAATCCTTTATGCTGTATATACGAGGTATATATATACCTATCCGATATGTCAGTGTATGACCTGGGAGTCATAATAAATAAACAGTAAACAGAGATGTATGGATTTGGTATATGATGTTCAATTGCGTATACCAGTTTCATATCCCTAGGTCTGTCAATAATTTCACGGCGCCTACCCACACGGACTAGCACAAAGGCGCGTCTTAGTACATTTCAAGCTTGGTTTAAAGCATTTATACATTCCTAAGCAACTTTTCTAGCAGTTACATTTGACTAATTCACTGCATCCCATGCTGCCTCTGGAAGAATAGTCCATAGTGCGACAAACTTCGCCATCAGTTACCCATACCCTGACAGAAGGAGATGGAACTATTGGACTAGCAATGAGTGACTAACTGCCAATTGTGGTCGGCCTGATATGCTGCAGGTTTGGCATGCTGAACGAGTTCAGCACTGGTTGGAGGAATGTTCTCTCTTTGGCGGCTTGTGCAAACAGATGTCTGCATGCATCCTGTATTTTAGTAAGAGGCAATGTCCGGGTGTACGAAACAACAAAGAATCTCTAAATGTTCCATATCTTGATCAGTTATTAAGTCAGTTGTGCTAGATAGGCGGATGAACACTGATGTTATGCGGCACATTGGGTGCCACACTTCCCAGCATGTCTTTTTGTCAATACCACAGAATGAACGATGATCCTGTATTACAACATGTTCAAAATCCAACAAAAATCTCACATCTTCGTAACACATTTGCTACTGCAGTTGGTGACACTAGAACGTATGTGTCTGTTGCATGAATCAGAATTCGTTGATGCAATTCTCAGTGTGTATGGGCTGAACGAAGTATCATTCAGTAATCTGCCTCTTCGTGTATATATGGGTGTAGCCGAGATTGATCTATTGGAGAAGTTGCTAGTACACTTTCATCCGAAGTAGCTAGAAGTAGCTTACCAATAAAAATAGCACATTTTTGTATTGAAGTAGCAAGAAATGTAAACAGGCCTTCATTGTTTGCATCTATGCGCAAGTAGGTATGCCAGTTGGATGGAATTGCTGTATTGTCTGCAACGGGCAGTAGGTGTCCATGAACTCTGCATTGTCCAGTTTCTACCTTGAGACTGGCAACCTTGTAAGAATCTCATATCACATCCAGGTCACAAACTGCAATTGCCGCATAAGATGGAGGGCAAAAACCGCATTAGAATAGTCTTTAACCATCATCATAACTGTATCTGTGGACACGAGCAGCACCATCAACGATCTGTGCATCCATCCCATGAGGATCTTGGGGAAGTGGTGCTAGATCTTCTAGCCATCGAAGTAAATCCGTCTTGTTTCCATGACGCATTGTGCCATTTTCAGCTAGTGATGTTGGCCCATCATGGTGCTCGGGTTCAAAGGATATTTCCAGATTTTAATCTCAAGCGTGACATGATATATCAATTCTTGAAAATAATGGTAAGTCACTCCTGATGCACGCCATCTTCTTTGATTTGGAAGAGAATTTCTGAAGTCTGAATTGAACAATGGCAGATTACTCCTTGCAAGTTTTTCATTGAGAGTCTTGCTTGTCCCAATGACACATTCAGCTCCAAATTCCTCGTGTCTTCTGACAATATGAACTTGGTGTCCAACAAGTCTGAACTGGTTTCGGTGAATGGATTTCCAAGTTCGTGTATAACAGTGGTTGCACTCTTTAGAGCTAACATCAATGCATTCTTACACTGTCTCTATCAGAATGCATTTCTACTGCATTAATTCACACACTTCAGTTTCCTTGACCTTCTTTGGAGCAGGACTCAGCAGCAAGTGTTCTCTAGTTTAGATGCATAATTCATACGTATCCTCACATGGAATGGTAAACCTGCCATGTCGGAACTCGTGTTGAGGTATATGACATTACAATTTCTAGTTCTTAGCCGAAGCTCTTCACTCTCTGGGCCCTGTTCCGGTGTTCGTATCTTTACTACACTTTCTGTGTGAAATGCTGTTAAGTGATCAATGACTGCCATAAAACTTCCCCTCCAACCACAGTAATAGCATATATGCTCTCTGACATTTTGTGTTGTTACCTAAATAGTTGTCGATGGTGGCCATGTCTTATACGCAGTAACGTCTCTTGAAGAAACTTTGAATGACCCTTCATCCATAATCATATGTCCACACCATGCATATCATTCGCCTGAAATTACTATCAGAGGAGGATGTCACTAACGGAAAGGGAGTAGTAACATGAGACATGGTAAGATGCCTTCGTAGTTTCTGTTTAAATTATAGTTTATTATTGTGCTCAATCAAATACAATGGTGTCCCGATAGAAGATAACTGGATTATTTAACGCGTAGGCCCATTTTTAAATGCTCACTTTCCTTTAATAAATGATTATATCAGTAAAAGTCTATATTTAGCCGCAAACATTGTCAAAATGACGCAAATATCTGTATTTAAAACAAATAATTTGACTTGGAGCATACACCTCAATGGTGGCTGTAAGCGTACGAGGCATGATCGCACTGCAGAAATAAAAACAAACACACATCATACAAAAAGATGGGTACACATGACCCAGAACCGACAATTTTGCCGGCTGCCTGGTTGGGCGTTGTCATAATCTTTATTGTATGATCGGGTCACAAAAATATATGCATATGAATTACAAGAATGAAAATGATAAAGTGAAAATGAAAATGAAAAATTAAAATTAAAAATTAAAAATTATGTCATTGCTGGCAGAAATAGTGTTTAGGAGCCAATAACTATGTACGTGAGACCGCGCGCTGAAACGCTAAATGCTGATCGAGAGAGTCGTGGTCACTACGCGCTGTTGTAATGCCTCCCCAACCACCACCCCACCCACCAACACCGCCTCCCACCCCACCTCACCCCACCAACTCAATTCAATTCAAGTTGATTCGGTAACTTCTTCAGAAGCGTACGAAACATATATACATGAAATATACATATAATGGCGGTTACAATGTTATATACATAATTAAATCGTATAGGTGTTTATGTTTTTCAATGATATAAATAAATGTGATGATAGTAGTGGTCGTAAACTGATGATGGAGATTATGATGATGCTGATGATGATGATGAAGGCGGGTAGTATGAATACTGTATAGTTACTATTACTACTACTACTACCGCCACTCGCTGAGAATAGGTATGACAAGCTTTACGCGCCGGTAATTACATAATCTGTCATTTCTTCTTTTTAAACTTATTCATAATGATGCCAATATATTTACAGAGAGCTATTATTGTTTTGCGCTTTTTATGTGTATTTGGGCGAAGTGTATAATATTTAGGAAGATACATTCTTCTCTCTGCATTTTTTTCAGAACATTCAAATAAATAGTAGAATTCATCGCCTAGTACATTTAGGTCACATAGATTGCAAAAGCGTGCATGTCTGGGAACGATACCTGCATAGGGGCCTACCTCCCCTCTTCTATCTGTAGCCGGTGGCTGCTGGTTCGAAATTTACAGAGTATTTTTGATAGTTTTTCTGGGAGAGAGATTAGATATTTTTCGAGTTTTAAATCCTCCTTGTAAATCCTATATGTGATGCATAATCTGTATATACTGATCAGAGAGCTGTTGATTTAATACTGATTTCAGCCAGTCTGCGTGACACGGGTCTTGATTTGTCCATAACATCGACAGGCCGGTATTATCTAACACCTTTTTAATAATAATATGCAGCATCCATGGCCACTGATATGCGTTATTTGATAAAAGATTATGTAGTAGTCTATACAGTTTATATGAAATTTTTGAATCCTTGCCTGTTATTAATTTTGCCCAAAAAGTACCATTCTTTTATCTATCGCTATGCGTAGAGGATACTGGCCGAGTTCACCATAGACCATCGCTGTGTGGGTAATTTCTGCAATTTCTAGGAGGCCCAGTGTGTATATTTGAGGGTCCTATAAGAACGCTGGGACAAACCTTAGAAAGGGGTGAGAGAAAATTAAAGGCATTCATAATAGAAGGCTGCTGGATATTTTCACAGAAATTTTAAGATTTGAAAATTGTTTAACTGGAAGATGTTGCTGTAATCGAAATTTTGTATTCTGATTGATTAATAATAGTAATCTCAAAAATTTGAAAATAGACATCAACGACTTCCAGGCAGAGTATTTTCAATTATTCAACATAATCATTTCATACATTGTAAATAATTTGTAATATCTGGTTTCCATCGTTCGTCGTTGAAAGCATCAAAAGGTTTATTAGACCTATTGAAATGCAAATCACCTAATAGCATCTTTTCTGTACCATCACCCACTTAAAATCAGAGCAGAGAGGGGAAGGAGTCAAACAGGAGGGTTCTTGACAAATTTGTTATCGGGGATGATATCGGGGTTCTTGACTGTTTTCTGTGCGCTAAAATCATGGTGCAGTTCTAGGAAATGCACTCATTGGATTTTCGCTATATCGATTTCAACGCGCGTGTTTCCGCGCACAATATAATAATATATAATAATAATAATAATAATAATAATAATAATAATAATAATAATAATAATAATAATAATAATAATAATCTTTATTTAAGGAGGGTATACATCGTCAGTAAACTTATCTTCCCGAGGCCCTCACACACACACCCACGCACGCACGTACGCACGCGCGCGCACGCACCCACCCCCACACACGCACACACGCACGCATATACATAAATACATACATACATATATACGCGCAAGGTCGTACACGGTCATTCACACGCACGCACGCACGCACGCACGCACGCACGCACGCACGCACGCACGCACGCACGCACGCACGCACGCACGCACGCACGCACGCACGCACGCACGCACGCACGCACGCACGCACGCACGCACGCACGCATATATATAGTATATATATACTGAGCAAAAAAAGTTTAGCAGCAGTGAAGTTTGGTTTTTTGTATTAAAACTATGCGTCCATTTATAACCAAATTTGCAGACATGTTTCGTCAATGTAATGTCTCGCTGATCATGAAGAAATGCAAAGCGTGAGAAAGCGATGTACGGCGGTGGTTAATGCGCGCGGAGGTCACAACCAGTATTGACAGCTCAGTGTCATTATTTAAATTGGACCCTTCCGTTGAATGATGCCGTGTTAAAGGCGCGATGCCTAGCATAACAGTAACAAGAGACTGTTGTTCAAATTGGAAAATGACCTATCAATTAAATAATATATTTGAATCAATTTATTGGTTTTGTTAAATAACATTTATACAGTAATATTCTCAGTGTTGCTAAACATTTTTGGTTCAGTATATATACAAATATACAAAATACACAATATTATAACACAAGTAAAATGACTGTTAAATTAGATAATTAACATATTAGTTCATTTTCGATAGATATTACTAAAACAGTATTGCAGAATAATTACCTCGTCGAATGTCGATGTTCGAATCACCGTTCACGCATACATACGCGCAAGGTCGTACACATTCATTCACACATACACACATATATAGCTATTTAGAAATATACAAAATATGCAATGTTCGAACACAAGTAAAAAGGTGAAATCACATTGCCCATATATCAGTATAATTTAGTAATATCTTCATGTATATTTGATTTGAATGTCAGCAGAGTAAAAGACTGAGTAATCGTTTCAGGCAGAGAATTCCACAGTTGCGCTGCAGTGTATTTGAAGCTTTTTCTGCCATATTCCGTTTTAATCCTCGGAAGTTGTAGGTGATTGCGTGTTTTGGAAAGTAACTTTCTAGTGTGCGCCACCCCAATGGAAGTGAACATGTCTTTCATGTAACCAGGGGCCAGACCATTTCTAGATTTATATGTCATAATACCCATTTTAATTTGCATTCTTTTAGTTAAATTTGTCCAGTTTAATGTTTCATATAGTTGTGCAGATGGTGTCCTGTAAGGCATGTCTAATATCACCCTAGCAGCCCGTTTTTGTAGTTTTTCTAAGCTATCCGATAATGTAGGTGAAGACGGGTAAAATACAAGACTACAATAATCAATGTGTGAAAGGATATACGACTTATAGAAAAGATTTCGTTGCTCAATGCTAAGATAATGTTTATTTTTCCGTAGAATATAAATCAAGGACGAAATCTTTTTACATGTTCTTTCCATCCAATGGTATTGTCTATGTATACTCCTAAAAGTTTGTCAGATTCCACAACATTTAAGCTTCCACGATTTGTAGGGATTATAACATTAGTATTTACTTGTTTCAGTTTATGCTTAGTTCCTAACATCATAAACTTAGTTTTGTCCGTATTTAACAACATTTTATTATTTACACACCATTCTTCTACCGATTTCATACCATCAATTAGATTTTCTTGAATTTCAGCGACATTTGAGCTAGCAGGATGCATAGTTGTATCATCAGCATACATATCCATAAGATTGTTGACACACATGGGTAAATCATTAACATATAAAATGAACAGAAGTGGCCCTAAAACTGAGCCTTGTGGTACTCCTATATCGATGGGCAGTGGTTTAGAATTCTTTCCAGAAATTGAAACGTATTGTTGTCTGCCATTTAAATATGAAGAAAACCACTTTAATGTATTATAGCTGAATTTGTAAATACCTAATTTTTGTAATAGGATGTCATGATTGACAGGATCAAAGGCCTTTTTAAAGTCAATCGTAATAGGACCAATAAGGTCGCCATTATCTATCGAAAAGCGCCATCTTTCTACTAGATTTAACAAAGCAGTTTCGCATGAATGGTTAGGTCTGAAGCCTGATTGCGACTCCACTAATAAATTATACTTGGTTATAAATTTATAAATATGATCATGTATGTTCAATAACCTTAGAGATAATGGGTAATATAGAGATAGGCCTATAATTGCTAACATTGGTTTTTGAATCAGATTTATGTAGAGGCTTTACTTTTGCACATTTCCACATTTTGGGGAATTCTCCCGTAGCTATGCTTTTGTTTATAATAAGTGTAATTGAGGGTGCAATTATTGATGCTGCAGCTTTGAGGAAGTGTGCGTTCAATTCATCGTAACCAGATGACTTATTTATTTTTAAGTTGCTAAGTTCTCTGGACACATATTCAACGGTTATATATGGAATTCGAAACTCTATATTTTCTGGAACTTTATTAAAAACATGATCTGATAGCTTATCAAATACCATTGGCCTTTGTTTTATCATGGAGTGTGTCAGTTTTGACGCGATTGTACTGAAATATATATTAAAATGTTCAGATTGCATTTGTGGGTTTTGAATTTCACTTCCATTATCATCACAGATTATTGAAGGTAATTTGTTTGCCATGGGATTTATGTATTTTAGAATTAACCGGATTATTTTGCCTACTTCTAATTTATTTGCAAAATAATCTCGTTTAGATGCTTTAATCAAATACGCAACTCTTTGCTTTAACATTTTAAAATTCAACATGTTTCCTACGTTTTTATGATAATCCCTTTCTTTCATTGTTTTTAGCTCACCTGGCCAGAATGGCCAAGTGAGCTTATGCCATGGCGACCGTCCGTCGTCTGTCCGGCGTCCGTCCATCAACTTTTTCCTTTAAACGACTTCTTCTCAATAACCACTGAGCCGATTTCAGTTATATTTGGCAGGAAGTATCCTTAGGGAATAGGGATCCAAGTTTGTTCAAACAAAGCCGATCGGCGTATTTGTCCGGTGGCCATCTTGGATTTTGGCCGATTTTAGGAAATGACTTTAAAAATCTTCTTCTCCGATGTCGCTTGGTGGATTGATTCAAAACTCACGAAATATCATATAGGGAAAGAGCTGAACCAGGTTTGTTCGAAGGAACTTGATTGGCCAAATGGTTAGGCGGCCATCTTGGATGACCTAGTTTCGTGAAAACGACTTATTCTGCAGAACCGCTGAACAGATCGGGCTGAAATTTTGGGGATTTGATTATGGACTAAGGGCCATTAAAGTTTGTTCATAGGAAGTTGATAGGTAAAAAACATGGCCGCCATGAACCAATCAAATTTTAGCGTGTTTGCCTGCCATATTCAATTTTTTTATTCGATGGATTTTGAAGCCGAAATTGGTTTTCTTAACTCCGCTTACTTGTCAGTCAGCTGTCGTATAGCGATAACCACATCCGTCTTCTGTATGTCCGTCCATCCATCTGTTTGTCCGTCACCAACAATGACAGCTCATTTTGTTATTTTTTGACTGATTGACACCAAACTTGGTCACAATGTTAATAACTGCATCTAATATCTGAGTTGTGAAAATAAAACTGATAGGACGTCAAATGCCAGAGTTATCACTCCTTAAATATGTGCAGTCTCACTTTCATAGGGCAAATAATGGTTTGTTCCCACCGTCCATTGATTTATCACCATGGCAGATTTTATTGCCAAACTAGATATTAAATTCCAATTAACAGATTAACCTTTCCAGTACTGCAGAAATATTTAAGATATGTATGATGCGCTCTGACATCTATGCTCTTAAAGATATTTGAAATGTATTTTATTGAAAGTTGTTGCTGCCTTAGGCAGCAATGAAGGTTGTTGCTGCCTAAGGCAGCAATGGCTTTCAGTCAAATAATTTTCTAAATTAACTCCAGCTCACCCTACCCCTGCTGCTAACTTGGTTATTCAGTCAGATGTGCATGTGTTAAATGGATTATGTGGTGGTGGGGAATAACCTGCTATAAAGACAACCTATCTGCCTTTAGAAACCATTTTCTTCAAATTGTATTTAAACCTCTAGTAACCGTCTGACTGAGTTTTTGCAGACGACATATTCCAACGGTTATATCTCTGAACCTGATAAATATTTTGATAACAATTGGACTGAAAGTTGTTGGTGGCTAAGCCGCCAACAACTTTCAGTCGAATTGTTTTCAAAATATTCAACTAGTCAAGAGCTTTTGAAAATTGAAATTATTGGCTGCACTGGCTTGCAGCAGTGATACAGTTAAGAAACCAGCTGTTTTAGCACTGATATCATCTATTTTCACTTAAACATTGTTCAAAATCACTAATGCAAAAAAAATAGTTCAGAGATTGTTGTCAATATCTCGAAAACTAAATCATTTGACTGAGTCATTGGAAGTGACACTGATGGATGTAAAACTTAATTAAGATTAGTTGAAATGCCAATGTTTCAGGTGAGCGATACAGGCCAATTGGGCCTCTTGTTAAAATTTCTCTGTTCATCCATCCCAGTTGAGATACACGTTTAACTCTGCGTTCAATGACAGGAGCGTGTTTATTTATAATGTCGATGAATTTTGCATACTGTTGATCAAGCGCTTGATCAGGACTACCTAAATAACCTATAGAACGCCAATCACATACAGACAGGTCACTAAGAAACTTAGCTTCATTAAAGCTTTTGATGCGAATTTTGAGTTTTGAATGGTTTACATTTGCGTACAGCGAATATTGAATAATGGTCACCTAGTGCCATGCTAGAATTGAATTTTGTCTTTATCTGTGACATACACATGGTCAATCAGTTTAGATGTTTTTTCAGTAGCTCTGGCTGGATTACGTATAAGTTGCTCTAAATGAAAAAGTTCAATTAAAGACTGCCATTTATGATTATCTGCTTTAATAAGGTCGACATTAAAATCTCCTACAAGTATAATATCTGAGTTTTCGGAATATACCTTTTCTAACATAGCTTCAAATTCACCAATCCAGATAGCGGGTGAATCAGGGGGTCTATAGACACAGCCCAATAGGAAAGGCTTGGTCTTAAAGGGTCTAATGTCAATCCATAGAGTTTCCAGATCATCGGTTTCAAAATTTAGTTTCTGTCCTTTCTTTCATTAACATAGCCTTCAATTTCAATGGAGTTATTTGGGAGTGTTGATGAGAGAAATGTTTCAGTGGTACAGAAAACTTCCAGTTCCTTTTCACACTTCTCCATAATCTGTTTTAACTGGTCAATCTTAGGCACCAGGTGCTGTACATTTAAATGACCAATCCTAATTCCTTTAGAATTAATATTGAAAGACGGCAGATCAATGGATTTATTATTATTATTATTATTATTATTATTATTATTATTATTATTATTATTATTATTATTATTATTAGTATTGTTATTATTATTACCACCATCAACACCAACACCATCATCACCACCGTCACTATCATCAGCATCATCATCATCATCATCATCATTATCATCATCATCATCATCATCATCAGCAGCAGCAGCAGCAGCAGCAGCAGCAGCAGCAGCGGCAGCACCACCAATTACGCCATCATCATCATCATCATCATCATCATCATCATTGTCATGATCGTCATCATTGCCATGAATGTCACCATTGTAATGATCATCATCATTATCGTGATCGTCATCATTGTCATGATCGTCATCATTGTCATGGTCGTTATCATCATCATAGTTGTCATGATCGTCGTCATCATCGTCGTTGTCTTCATCATATAGTATATTATTAGCGCATATGCCGCATTTTGGAAAGATACCACTATTACTCGTATTGTTACTGAGTAGTTGATATCTATTACTGAGCAACAGATTAGAATAATTATGATGCTCAATACAATGTTTGGACTTATCACTACATACCATACATACTGAATTAACATCACGTTTACTCGAGGAGCGTATTGCGGGAAGACCAGACATTTTTACATTCATATCAATGTCATTAGTCATAGTCCCGTTAGTAACTGCATCCAAACTGTTCAAACATCTAGTTGTGCGTACATTGTATTTTAAATGTGTGGTTAGCTCTACTTCTTGGCCACGTCCCTAGTATACTGGACACGAGTTTAATTTGTGACCGGATCCCATACAACTCCAGCAACGGACAGGCTGACCATGCCGACACGTGGTATACCTGTGGTTGGGTTCCCCGCAAAATTTACACGACGGCGACCTGACGATTGGAACATAGTCATTCAGACACTTAACAAGAACTGATGATCCACGACTGTTTATGTGCAGCTTATCTGCGTGATATAACGCGTTGTCTATGGAACCAGGCCTATAGGATGAATAAAAGTAATCTGCGGACCTGATCATTGAGAAGTTTAGAAAATGTTCTCTCACCTCAAAATGCTTATTGAATGAGAGGATGAAGTCCTGTCGATACTTTGCATCACCACTGGGACATAGGTCGCATACACGTATTTTGCATTCTGGTACTAGCGTTTGTAGATCCATAATTAAATTGTCCATGGATATAAGGGCATCAGCTAATGATCCCTCAGAATTATTTGTACCTGCCATAATAATTATGTCTTTGTACGTATGTAAGTCAGAACTAAGTAGTTTGGAGTGAATATCCTCTATCTTCGCTCCTCTGAGGCACATAACCTCGACCGAACCTTGAAGGCCATTGGTGTTCACGCCTTTTATTATAGAACTCCCAATTATCAGTGTCTTTTTAGGAAGTGTTTTGCTTACTAGTGGGATGCGTGTTGTAGTAGAGTTCTCATTTACCTGCAGGATACGTTCATGTAACTGATCTGGTGCAGGTCCATTAACCACTTGCGCGTAGCTTATTTGTTTGGAAGTCTTTGGTTTAGGAAGCCTTGGCGCTGGCATAGGTTGGTACGCAATAGATCGTGGATATGATGATGAAGGGTTATTATTAACTTTAGATTCATCAAGAGTTCCATTCACGATAGCTTCCGTGGCAGCCTGTTGGGTGGTACATTGCAAAACAATATCAGCAACGGCCATCTCAGTCATAACCCCGACTTCTGTCATTGTTTTTGTCTCTGGGCATGTCATCACACCAATTTCATTTGTCATTTTAATACATTTAGATTGTAAGTCACTGGCAAGCCGCTTATTTTCTTCATAGAACTCCTTGATTATGGCTTCCTTGCTCAGAAGCAGTTCATTAAGCATAAAGATTTGCTTAAATAGGTCTTGCTGACTGGGTTGGCTATAACTGAATACATCTTACCGCGTGAGTTGGTTACGGCTAGATCTTCGTTGCTTACACGCAGTATGTGTGCTGGCATATTCTGGACTGAAGAGCTGCTTAGGAAACGTAGTAGTTTCCGGTGAAAAACACAGTTCATCTTCGCGCAAGGTCAGACCAGAACAGTTTTCATTTCAAATGTCGAATTGTCCATTTTGATTTTGAGCGACATCTGCAATACGGGTGTCATTATTATCATTAATACTTTTCTCACCATTGTCATCATCACGCTTATCGAATTTTTTTCCACCAAATATCATGCGCGATAAATGCAAAAGATCTGTTGCAATCCAGTAGCGACAATTCTCTCCTCGTACATGTATGACGGATGTGGTTGGGTAGACTGTAACTGTTAGATTACACTCGACATTTTTCAGAAACAAGACGCTTAACACTCAAAATTAATCCATTGTCCTCCTTATTAGTTGACTCACCATAGAATTGCTCAAATGTAGAAATCCATTTGGTTATTAAATTAGAATTCTTCACTTTTACGGTTACTGAGTATATGTTGTACTTAATTAAGTAGTTTACATTTTCTTCATAGCGAACTGTTTCTATCGCCACACTTCTATTTAGACTGTCCGCACTTGAATCTCCAGCTATTAGAGACATTGCATAAAATGTAGCATCACCAGGTATGACACGGTAACATTACGGATTATATAAGAAAAGATGGCGGCGATGATATTATCCAAAATGTACATGGAAATCGGTCTTGACTACTCTACATCTGTTTATTATATTTGTTAATGATTTTGGTTCATTACTTTAAGTAATATGAACTCACTTAAATAACAATTACTGACGTTGAGCGACATCATATTGAATTAATCAAATTATCACAAACACTAAAAACAATATCCCACCTTCATTTCCTGATAGCATTTCCTGATAGCAAGCATACGTTGGCCCTACGTTGGTTCAATCTTAGTCACTCCATTGGGTCAATGTACGTATTGCTCAGATGGCTTCTCCTGCATTTCTAGGGATGAATATGAATCATCAGTTGACTGTTAAACTATTATATATACAACCATTTTATTATCTTTTCCCAAAATATTTCTTTAATCTTTTTTTTTTCTTTCGAGAATAGCGTAATTCTCAGCCTGTGCGTGCGTTCGTGCGTGCGTGCGTGTAGGGGGCGGGGGTTGAATAACGCATCTCCAGGACCCCACTCCGCCCCAGCCTGTCGATATGGGCGAATCTAGGGTGGGTAGAGGAGGGGTGTTCCCTCCTGCTTGTTAGGGGTCCGGTGCTATTACTCCGTAAATTGTTAAATAAATGGCCCAAGGGCAACAGTGCTCACCTGGCTGCTGAGGAACTGCAAACATGTTAGCATTAATTAATGCACAACGAGTACCATTGGCCAATCCGGAAAGCATATCTGTTGTCATAGACCAATGCGGCAATCATCCATTAATGACTAACAACGCAAGTGTCACTGACACTATTAACCAATGGAACAAGCACCATTTATCAATGGGACAAGCGCAACTGATGCTACTGACCAATGGAACCATGGTCCTTGGACTTATTGAGCAATGCGTCATGTATCATTGACACAATTTACCAATAGGGTATGAAACATAAGTGATGCCACTGACCAATGAGATCACAGGTTTCTGACATTATTGACCCATGCGGCAAGTGTTAGAGAATAATTAACCAATGGATCAAGCACCCGTGATAAGATGTGACAAGCAAAACTGATGCTGTGGACAAATAGGGAATGGGTCATTGGCATTATTGATCAACGACGAAGTGCGTAATCGTAATGTGTGTTTTGTCTGGTCACGAGCGTATTGGAATTTCACGTTCGTCTTGGTAGTAGAAATAGTTTTGAATACATTTTTTTTGTCTTCAATGACGTTTTTGTTCTGATGTATATTTTTAATGAAAAAAGAAAAAAGAAATTTGTTATCTTGATACGAAATTGTTTGTTAATGCTAATTTTGGAACTTGGTATATAAAATTGTTTGCCCTGAATGTAAATTTCGGATCTCGGTATAAGAAATAATTTGTGTTGAACGTTCATTTTGGATCTTGCTATATGAATATTTTATTTGTAATATTTTCTCATTTTGCATTCCATAGAAGTGAGATATTGGACATTTGCGATTCAAATGGTTAAATAATGCTAGCTAACGACAAAGACCTGAAGAAATAAATATGCTTCTTTTTCGTGCTGTGGTTAAAGCAAAAGATGCAGTCAGAAGACTATAAAGGTACGTGGCTATATACAGCAGAACCGATAGATATTAACATTCCTGCACCGTTAGTTACATCGTCCTCTACCGTTTATAATATCGTATGTAAATACCACTCCGCGGATAGGTGTATGATACAAATCGATACATGGAAAAGGTAAACGAATATTTCATCTATACACCTGTGCAAAAGTTAAGCACCACCCTATTTTTACGCACATGCGAGGGTATATTCATGTGCTATGAAGAAAGCAATAGCATAAACATTTATGTACCCATCCATCTTAGTGCAAGAGGTAATAATGCAACTAGAGGAATGCTGATTATGATGGTGGGGAAACACTGTATGTTTTTGTTTGAACTTGAAAACGAGGCCTGAATATGGTTACGTTGACACAACTGACAACTATTGCCCTACAGTTGACACACGTGGCTAGATTGTCATTAATGGTGTCTGAAAACGAAGTTTAACATCTGTGCACGAGTTTGAGACTGTCATTATTAATACCGGGTATATCCACCTTGTGCCTGGATGACGGCCTGGACACGACGTCTCATGCTGGTCACCAACCGACTGATACGCCATTGTGGTATTCGTTGCCATTCAAGATGGAGTGCGTCTGTTAATTCCTGTAGGTTCTGCACAGGAGGATCCCTCATTCTCACCATGTTTCCCAGAATGTCCCAGATATGCTCAATAGGGTTCATGTCAGGGCTCCTTGCTGGCCATGGTAGGGTTTCGATGGCATTCTGGCGGAGGTATTCATGCACAGCTCTAGCACGATGTGGTCGGGCGTTGTCATCCATGAATATAGGGTGGGTTCCAGGTGCATGATTTACAAAATGAGGGACCACAACTCTATCCAGTATGGAATCTTGATATCTTTGTCCATTTAGTGTTCCAGGTACAGTCAACAGATCCAGCTTACAATCAAATGAGATGCACCCCCATATCATAACGGAACCTCCACCAAATGGAACTTCTTCCATGATGTTACGTTGGTCGTACGCCGTGCGTCTGGACCTCCATACACGAGTTCGACCATCTGTGGCATGAAGCAGGAACCGACTTTCATCGGACCAGTGTACCCGTCTCCAGGATCTCATGTTCCAGTGTCTTCTTTCGTTGCACCACCTCAGACGCTCCTCTTTGTGGTGTGCAGTGAGGAGAGGACGTCTGACAGGTCTCCTAGCTTTCATGCCAGCAGCATACAGTCTCCTTTTGACGGTAGACATTGACACTCTATTGCGCGTTTCCCATTGCTGGCTGAGCACTCTGCTGTTGGTGAATGGAGATCTCCTAACAAGGCGTACTAGGGCTCGATCATCACGGGCAGTAGTCTTCTTCGGTCTTCCAGATCTAGGCCTGTCGTTCACCTCGTTAGTTTGCCCATGTTTTGCAATCAAACGACTGATTACAGTATGGTTAATGTGCAGCTGTCTGCCAATCTCTCTGCATGACATACCAGTGGTATGCATGCCTATGATTTGCCATTTCACACGATCACTTAACCTTCGTCTTGCCATAGCGGTTCACAATCAAGAGCTAATTCTCTCTGTACAAATAAACCACGGTCATGAACACAAAATTCCTAATCTTGTCGCCTAAATCTGTATGTAATGTTCTACACCTCAAACTGGACTTTTACATAACTGAACACGTGTGCTGTTTCCCGCCACGCACGGACATCAAGCGGCGTGAAGTCATGCATGCATGTGCATTTCGTACTTGGAATTATGTCAGCTAACGCGGGGACAAAAAGTATGGCAGCCTAGTTGTACCATCATGTTTCTACGTTCTATTGTTTTTGCTGGTGCTTAACTTTTGCACAGGTGTATAGATGATGCCAACCTCGCAACGATACATGTCAATGTTTGGCAAAGAGATCAAACTTTATGTATATAATACTAGTTTTGTTGAAAAACTAACGTATTATGCATATGCATACGATTAAATAGCAATCACGTGTTTTATTCAGGCAAATTGCGTAGTTGATAAGATTAAAAGCACAGAAAATGTTCCTGAAGTGCCGAGATAGTTGACACAGTATGACTTGGATGTATAAGGAATGCATGCTTATCTACAATGTGACAAGAAAGTTTCTCAAAAATACCTAACTTTGCCAAGATATGCGCTTATCTTTTCTTTCGGCGTTTGCACCACCGCTTTCAAATAGTGACACCCTCCTCTGATAGTAATTTCAGGCGATTTGATTTGATTTAAACATATTTTATTGCAGCAATTGCACAATGGGATCGGGCACAAGTTCTTTGCCCTCTCCCTACAGCATTATTATAAGTGTGCGTGCGTGCGTGCGTGCGTGCGTGCGTGCGTGCGTGCGTGCGTGCGTGCGTGCGTGAGTGAGTGAGTGAGTGAGTGAGTGAGTGAGTGAGTGAGTGTGTGTGTGTGTGTGTGTGTGTGTGTGTGTGTGTGTGTGTGTGTGTGTGTGTGTGTGTGTGTGTGTGTGTGTGTGTGTGTGTGTGTGTGTGTGTGTGTGTGTGTGTGTGTGTGTGTGTGTGTGTGTGTGTGTGTGTGTGTGTGTGTGTGTGTGTGTGTGGGGAGGGGGGGGGGGGGGTGATGTAAAGAGATCAGAAAAGAATAGAAAGAAAAGAAGAGCTCCTTCAAACACTTTCATTGTCGGATAGCAGTTAGCCATTAATATAATAGATTAAACAATACGAATAAGTGAATTAACAGACCATATTCATGGTTATTCCATACCGTCGTCATTTACCCCCATTTATCCACCCCAACCCTTCCTCTCAACTCCCACCATGCTTTCACCAGGTCTTCTCTTCTCGTTTCTTACACGAAACAAAACGAAAGAGAAACGAGAAATGAGACCCTGTCACCTACAACCCCGCCCACCCGCACATTCAAAATGGTCCCACTCCTGTGTATTTAGGTAAATCTGAACTTTTAACCTCCTCATAACGTGGAACGAAAAGTTTGAGGAGATTACGGTTTAGCGAGCCTTTATTGCATTCCCAGCATTCCCCTCTCCTGTCGTCATCGTCGTCGTCATCGTCGTCTGCGGCATCGCATTATTGTGGATGGCCAGAAAAGCAATAGGAGAGTAATACATTAATTGTGAGTACGGGAAGAACCACATACACATTAACGACAGCGGAAATAAAGCATTAAAGTATATAGCATATCTATGCAGTCATTTCTATCACAAACATTTAACAGTAACGACAGCGGAAGCAAAAATCTAAAGTATATAGTATATCTATACAGTCATTTGTATCATAACCATGTAACCATGACAATAAAAATACGGACTATTCCTACATCATATCAAACGTTGGGAACATATATGAGGCTAAAATCTGCCAGTAGCTTGAATATAATTTTGAACTTGTTTGAAGATGTATTCATTTTCCTGGACGGATAGAGATGTTATTCCTTTGCATAGCAAGTCACTCGTCAAAGGAATATACAGATGTAGTTGTTGTAATAAGTGCTGTCTTTGTATAGTGTAGTAAGGACATTTTAAAAGAAAGTGATTTGCATCTTCTACTCCTGTCAAAAGCAAAAGCAATTGGGTGTGGGAAATAATCCTATTCTACAAGTTAAGTTTGTGCAGTTGTTACGTAGTCTGGTATGAAGGATAGAAAGTTTTCGAATTCCGTAGTTATAGAAACTCGGAGGGATATAGTTTCTAAATTGTATTAGCTTCTTAAATTTTGAAAGTTTTGATTCTGATTGTACATTGTTTTCGAGTGTGTTCCAGATTTGAATGCTGCTTGGGAAAAACGATTTTTTTATATATTTCCAATCGTGATAGAGGCACATTGACATTGTGTGGCTTGCGTAAGTCGTAGCGCTCTGTTGTATTTGTGCGTGTCGGTGTAATGTCCGTCACAAAATCTGGTACCTTGTCGTCGTACAGTAATTTGTGTAACGTTATGTGTTTCTGCTGCCGTCGTCTGTCTTTCAATGTCTCCCACCCCGTTCTATTATAAATATTAGCTATGGAGGAGAATCTAGGGAGACCTGTCACAATTCGACCAGCTTCAAGTTGAAATCTTTCCAATTTAATTTCATCATCAATAGTACAACACACTAGACGTATACTCTAATAAAGATGGAAGATAGGAAACATAGATTGTATTAAGTGTGGATCGATTTAAAGTAAATTTGAGTTTTCTCATAGTCGAAAGTACTTTAGTAGATTTTTTTTAATGTAGAATCAATATGGCTTTTCCAGCTAAGGTTCTGGGATTAGGGTGACCCCCCCCCCCCCCCAGATGCTTGCACTTCCCTTCAGGCTATTTGCATACAGGCTGTGATTTCTTAAAATTTCGGATCGATCTAAATTATAGTGATATATGGGCAATGTGATTTCACCTTTTTACTTGTGTTCTAATATTGCTATTTTGTATATTTCTAAATAGCTATATATGTGTGTATGTGTGAATGAATGTGTACGACCTTGCGCGTATGTATGCGTGAACGGTGATTCGAACAGCGACATTCGACGAGGTAATTAGTCTGCAATACTGTTTGAGTAATATCTATCAAAAATGAACAAATATGTTAATTATCTAATTTAACAGTCATTTTACTTGTGCTATAATATTGTATATTTTGCATATTTGTAAATATATATATGCGTGCGTGCGTGCGTGCGTGCGTGCCTGCGTGCGTGCGTGAGTGCGTGCGTGTGTGAGGGCCTCGGGAAGATCAGTTTACTGACGATGTATACCCTCCTTAAATAAAGATTATTATTATTTATTATTTATTTATTTATCTCTTCATCGGTTCTGAAGCAGGCGTAATTCTTTAGAAATTGAGGTCATCCTAGTTGGCATCTGAAGCATTTGGCCAAACGAGTCGCTCGAACAAACATAGTTCAGCTGTTGACATAAATGATGTGTCATGGGTGTCACCGGGTCGAGCTGGGGTGTTGGGGGTGGGGCAGCGCGGAAGTGTCAGAGACCAAAAACAGCAATTGTTTGAAGAGGTCGATAATGGTTTATTCGAGATGAACCGATGAAGGCTGGAGATATAAAGTTTGAGGTCAAGTTTCAGATCGACGTGGTCTGAAAATAGATAGATAATAGTGCTTAGATATACGCCACAACTGATACATACATAGGTTAAACGTTTCAAAACAGAATGGCGCATTGTGAACTGGACTTGTAACAGTATATAAACTGTAATAACTCAATATTGAATATGGAGATTAAGGTATTAACCATTTCAAGGGGGACATATAAGTTTTAGGTGAAATAAATAGCCAAAGAGGATCCGAGCAGACGGATGGATTAAACATAAACGCTGAACGGTATAAATGGGATTTACTTATAATTGAGCAATTAATGATTAGACATGACCAATGGACGCACAGATCAAATGGATAGATGGACATAAGGGATGGACAGATGTAATGGCTAACTTGGTACGATTTATATCATGGAACGAAAACACATATTAAAATATAAATTAATATACAGCAATATACCTAGATTTATAAATATATTCATGGTTCCCAAAACATCCCTGGACAGCGGTCAATGAATCAATTTCGCGATACACAAATAGTAGTTAACAAGGAACCAACTGTTCCTTATGATATTACGATCATAACTGTCAACAATTAATTACGGTTCCACTAACATTTACAATGTGCGAATGTAATTGGTGAGTCGTGATGTCAGTTCACAAGCCAGTCGTTCACATAGTCATTCATACACATGGCAACGCTACACAACAAAATGCAAAGGTCCCAAGAGAACAACATAGACATATCCAACAGTTATAGACGACAATATAAGACAAGTCTATTTAGATATAACCTAAAAGACAACAGCAAATGAGTTGGCTGACCACTGGCCAGACTGGTACCGAAGACTCCAAGCTTAAGCTGAACCGCCGTCCTAAAATAATATATTTAAAGTAAAATAAACAGATTATAAATCAGTAAATCTTCACAGTGTGTCATGAGTTCCAAATCAATATTTGAAGACGTTTCCCAAAACTGGCCAGAATCCAGGAGGCCACTGGCCAAATTGGCCGCTCAGCTTCGTTTGAACAAACTTAGATCCCATGGCCCAAGGATGCTTCCTACTAAATTTGGATAATGTCGGTCTAGTGGTTGTCGAGAAGAAAACATTTTGCATTTCCTATTGCTTTACTATGGGAGTTTTTGACGGGAAAAAGCCGACCACTAAACCATTTATCCGACAGTTTCGAGTGGCGAATTTGAAATCAGCATACACAAAAACCGAAACAAAGCTAAATAAAAGATTGCAATATGGCTACCGGTACATAAAAGCGCGTGCGTGTGTATGCAAAATATGTAAATATAGGTTCTAAGATATAAAATGTGCATGTCTAAATGTGTAGGGCTGTGATTTACGTTTTCTGGCTGTATGCATCAAGGTCTATTGGGATATCTAATTAAAACAATATATATATATATATACAATGTGGTGAAGTGTGGTCAAATTTACCAGGACTCGTGAAGCTGGCTAGTTTCCCAATGAGATTGATACGGAAGTTGATTAAAATAGGCCTATGGGACACAGTTGTTTTTTTTAAATTTATTATGTGAGCCCGCGCCAGTTACAGGATGAAGATCTGTCATTGCATGGGACGATTTAAGTTACAGGCCCGAGCAATGATGTAATCTTATTAGTTCACTATCACTATTATTATGCAACACTAAAAATTTTAATTGACTACACCTATCAAGCGAGACAAAATTAGTAAGCTCATAAAGTTTTTAAATCAACACTCGAACTCACACGCAAAGCAAAAATAACGCGGGAACTATGAATTACGATGGTAATGATAGTAGTGATGACATCACGCAATTGTGATGTATGAAGCGGAAAGAAAATATGACGTAATAATGATGACGTCAGAAATGACGTAATTTTCTTGGAACACCAAGTAGGTAAGTATCAAGTCAGTTAGAAGCATTGCGTAGGCATAAAATACCAATTTTCGCAAAATGGTCCGACCATTCTTCATACTTGGCAGCCTAACATAGCTTAGAAATGCGTTCGGAGAAGGAGCCATTAATGCCACAGGCTGAACAAAGCCAAGTATATATTTGGTTTGAACATTACATCCGTCCGTGCGTGGCAGAGTTAGTCGGTGTTAGCATATTCGTGTATATTGGAGCCATGGTTATTCAGAACCCATTAGATGGAGATAATCTTGAAATGTTATCTTCAGTGACAGTCGGAATTGGACACGGATTGACTATGGTTTTGCTTATTGCTGCCATGGGCCACGTGAGGTAGGCAAAACACTACTTTGAGTAGAATTTGGTCACGGCTGATATAATATAATGGGGAAGGCTGGACATAGCGGGCTTGCAAAGAACGAACCCTTCAATTTCTTAATGTTTCAAACTTATGCTCTTTCAAATTATGGTCAATTACAGTCCAAAATAGGTGCTATATAGGAAGAAATCATTTACGTTAATTTAATTAATATTCTAAAAATGAGTTCGAAGAAATATACGTTCTGCATGCAGCAGCAGCAGCAGCAGCAGCAGCAGCAGCAGCAGCAGCAGCAGCAGCAGCAGCAGCATACATTCGTAATATTTGACAATTTCTAATGGTGTATAATGTGACACAGGTTTTGCGCCAAAAGGGTTGTCCTGTTTTGCCCCATTTGAATTTGTCTCATCTTTCACATTTCCCGCCATTTTATAATACATAGGGCCTATGCATAATTTTTTTTGTGACATTATACATTAATAAACCTTATATTTAGCAGTTGCTTTTGAGACAAGTATGGAATCCGGAAAAGGCGGGGACCCCTTCCCCCCCCCCACCCCCACCCCACCCCAAATCCAGAAAGTCCGAAAATAAATCCGGAAAATCCGAAAACCTTTTAGGATCTGACAAAAAACAGAGGCGGATCTGCAAAATCTGATTGCCCTTGCTAGGAATTGTATTAATTTGAGGATTCGTATACCAACACGCACTTGTTCTTGCATGGCTGGAAGAGGTGATGGCGTCGCTGTAATATAGTTAAGTAACACAAAATGCGCCGAACAAGGCCTACTCAGACGCCTGGCATTCATCATTTACGAACATAAGCGATGATTACAATTGTTATTATATATCGATTATTATTATTAATAATAGGTTTAATAAGTACCGATATTCGAAGCTAGATTATTGATCTCGGTTGACCAGGTGTCAGTATTCCCGCTCGGTACAAAATATAGACATTACAATAACGCCAAACCGACTTGATTCCAGAGGATTCAGTGGACACACCCCTGCACGATATGCCAGGATGGACAGGGATTCACTAGATAAACCCCTGCACGATATTCAGGATGGACAGAGGATTCACTGGACATCCCCTGCACGATATGTAGGATGGACAGAGGATTCAGCGGACACCCCCACCCCTTGCACGATATGCAGAATGGACAGATGATTCAGTGGACTTAGCCTTGCACGATACACAGGATTGGCAGAGGATTCAGTGGTCATACCCTTGCATGATATTCAGACTGGACAGAGGATTCAGTGGGCACACCCCTACACAATATGCAGGATGGACACAGGACTCGATACGAACTGTACTTTTCACTTCGTTTCCTGGTATCTACACTGCTTATATTCATCATGTTCAATATTCAGACACTCATTCCTCAGATCTACGTGTTTATAAATCAGATATTTATTATTTGATATAGAGAATATATCCAATAAGAAATCTGTATTTTACATAATAATCTCGCTATTACAGATCTATGCATTAAGTAGTGTTTGTGGAAAAGATATATTTCCTGAATCTACTCCAACTACGTTTCCTGGATGTATTTGAACTCCAACTACGCTTCCTGGATCTACTTTGACTTGAAACACATTTCATGAATCTACTTGCAGATATACTTTATGGATTCACTTGAACCGCAACTACTTTTCCTGCATTTGTTTGACACCAACTAGGCTTTCTGGATTTACTTGAAGTCAGAGGTCATGTTTCCTGGATGTGTAACTGCAAAGGTCTAGCTTTCCTGGATTTTCTTGAACTCCAACCACGTTCTATCACTAATACGTATTCATCTTCATACAAAGGGAAAATATGGCACGGTATCATACGATGGAACAGATTGGACCAATCAGTGGGCATACTAGAATGCACCGTCGGTGGCACACCATCACACATCCCAACTCTTTCACAACTTTGACCTTTTCAAATGGCCTGCCCACCCATCCACCAGCAACCCCCACCCCACTCATCCCACAGTATGGCACATACGCACGCACGCAAGGAGGCGGGGCTAACTATAAATCGCGTCTCGCAATCCTCAACCATATGTGTTAACTCAAAAAAGAGATTTTGTTGAATTCTGCCAAATGATTTTGGAGAAATCGATTGACAGATGACATTTTTAGTCGTTTCCGTCGTTCGTCTGTCAACTTTTCCTTTAAACGACTTCCTCACAAGAACCACTGGGCCGATTTCAATTATATTTGGCAGGAAGCATCCTTAGGCCATAGGGATCCAAGTTTGTTCAAACGAAGCCGATCGGCCAATTTGGCCGACGGCCATCTTGGATTTTGGCCGATTTTAGGAAACTCTTCTCTGAAACCGCTTAGTGGATTAAAGCAAACCCCATGACATATGATCTGGGGCAAGAGCTGAACCAAGTTTGTTCAAGTGAACTTGATTGGTCAAATGATTCGGCGGCCATTTTGGTTGACCTAGTTTTAGCGAAAACGTCCTCCAGAATCGCTGAAGGGATCGGGCAGAAATTTGGCAGATATGATTAGGGACTAAGGGCCATTAAAGTTTGTTCAAGGGAAGTTGATCCGTCAAAAAACATGGCCGCCGTCGGCCAATCAAAATATAGTGTGTCTGGCGACCATATTGGGGTTTTTCATTTGATGGATTTCGAGGCTGAAATTGGTTTTATATGTGTTTTTGGGTATTCTGATCTCAAATTTGCAATTTTCGAAACTGTCGGATAAAGTATTTGGCGGCCGTCTTGGACCATTTTCCCGCCATAAGCTCCCATACTAAAGCAATGGGAAATTTAAAATGTCTTCTAGAACTACTGGGCCGATTTCAATTATATTTTGCAGGAAACATCCTTAGGTTGTAGAGATTCAAGTTTGTTCAAACGAAGTCAATCGGCCAATTTGTCCGGTGGCCATCTTGGATTTTGGCCGATTTTTAGAAATGTCTAAAAATCTTCGCCGAAACTGAGCGATTGATTCAAAACTCATAAAATATCATTTAGGACACGAGCTGAACCAAGTTTGTTCAAGCGAACTTGATTTTCCAAATGGTTGAGCGGCCATCTTGGATGGTTTTCATGAAAGCAACTTCGTCTCCAGTTTTGGAGATAAGATATTGATGACTAAGGGCCATTAAAGTTTGTTCACGAGAAGTTGATACATAAAGAAACATGGCCTCTGTTTTCTTGTTACAAGTCTGCTCAGCTCATTAGAGTTCTACTTATTGTTAATGACCATTCTAGTTGAGATGCCTATGGTCCAGGTGAGCGATACAGGCCCCTTGGGCCTCTTGTTATAATATGTCACATTTTGACTATGCGTTCTGGACCGTGAGTTGCGGGGGTGGGAGGGTGGTGTTAGGGGGGGGGGGGAGGGGGGAGGGGGGGGGGGGGGGCACACAGACGTGTTGTCTCACAATCTTAAAAGATATCTATAACCCTCATAATAAATTTGTTTTAACTCCAGCAAACAGTTTGGGAACGGATCCAACCAAATAAAAATGGCCTCTTGCGATCCGCAGTCATATGTGTAACTCACATAACACATGTGATTGAACTCCACTAAGCAGTTTCTGAGGAGGTATCCGGACAGACAGACAGACTCACTGACGGACGGAGGCGATTGTAATCCGCCGTTTATTTAAGACGCGTGGGGATAACTATAGTAGGGTCATCATAAATATCTGATATTATGGCCAGACAGTTAGTTTCGCCACGAACCAGGAGGCCCTGAGTCTGACTGAGAGCCTACAGAGGCTGGGTCAGTCGCAAGTTACATTTTATGAACACATTACTCGTACTCTTGCACTTTCTGCTTACTTAAAGTTTCAGTAATTTCTATGGTCACAGTTAATACTGACAACAGAAACCATCTTAATATATGCACAAAATAAGGCTTTACTAATTTGATTTATGTATATACTAGATAGGATACGTTTATGTTTTCGATAAAATGACAAGACATGTTGTCATTAATTTTGACCCCGCTTCTTTCAAAACACGCGGATGGTTTAGGAGCAGACACATGGAACGCTGGAGTAAAACGTCTAATCATCCAATCGTGTCATGGCCGTTTGCTGATTTTATTGTCAATACTAGGTCATCCGTGGATGTGCTCATATCCAGGATAATTTCATTGTCAATAGAGAGCACACGAATATTTTCCAAAGCATTTTTAATGATTACATTACAATTTAAGGTCAAATTCTGAAACACGCGATCCACCCTGCTAGAAAGCAACGGTTTTCAACAACGTCTAAGCTAATTGTGAAAGTCGCCAATGTTATGTCAAGCGACTCAAGCCCTGGTAAACATCAGCGGTCACACTCCATGGGCTAATAGTGAAAGGCAATTTAAATCAACAAAAATAAGGCAAAGGGAATAAAGCCGACAACACGGGGAACGCAGAGTTAAATATATGTGGAACAAATCATATACGTATTTCTATTGTCTCGCGTGTTACTGGAGTAGGGTTTAACTGGAGTGCTTGGGTAAGAGGCGTAAAACCTAGGCGTATGGTAATATAATACCCGAATCGAGCAACGTACGCGAATGCTGGGTCAAGTGTAGTTTGGTGCTTGACCTATTATATGAACTATGAGTATTTCTTATTATCTTTAAATTAAGCGTGTTTATGCCTAACTCTTTCAAGCCTACATGGCAAAATGCAAGAATGCAACTAGTTATTTAAGACGCTAAAACCAATTTGAGCTGAAGCTGCCATTTCCCAAAACATCGACGTCTTCCAGTTCAATTAGTTTAAACCTAGCCTATCTAGATATGGTTTTATGGAAAGTGAGATACAGTTTATTGCTACTTGAAAGAGTTAATCATTATACCCGGACAGGTTACAGTTTTGATTGCTGAATTGTTAGTTCGTATTGATCAGTTTTCAATCTCACCTACATCTATCTGGACATTCGCCTAACTTGTGCGCTCAAGTGTGAAGTCCAGCGTAAGATAGACAGGTCCGCAATCAGCCAGGCTTAGTTCACAATAGGCTATGGTAGATGATTATACAATGGAAGCCACTGAACAGTATGTCAATCGAGAGACCTCTGATGTAGCTCAACTTGTGCCGGCCGACGGCCCATCGGAAACTGGCCCTGGATGGTTCATTAAATATGGGCGGCCGTGTGCCGCAGAATTTGTAGGCGTGGTATTGTTTGTATATGTGGGCTGTATGTCGGTACAGGATGGCGTGGTCGAGATAGCGCTTGCACACGGCTTTATGATAGCTCTGTTGGTTGCGTGTTATGGCGATATCAGGTGAGTTTGACATTTAAAATTACACGAACCCTGCATGTATGATATCTGCAAAAGGATAAGGTGGATAACCTTTGAAAAGTTTAAAGATTTTTCTTTCTTTTTATGTACCCAGAATCACCATATCTATTAGCGAATATATTTAAGTAAATTACCAAACAAGCTTAAAACCTATTTTAATGTTTTTTAATGTTTAGTACAATCATTTGGAAATGAAATAAAGTGGTATATTTAGATAATTATATGCTTTCTATGATGTTTTCCTGTTGTTCTAGTCAGAATGGTAATAGAGCTTCAATCTTTTTTATGCATAATATCAACATATGGGGCCAACAAAATACTAACAAATTTGAACTCTAACTCCATTTCTAACTAGCACACACATTTCCAAGATTCCTCAGACTTTTTCTGGTTATTTAATTTTCTGTATGGGACATTTTGTGTCGGACTGAATTTTCTCATTGTAATTCACACATTCATCTTAGCGTATTCTTCTTTTTTTTCTGTTAAAGGTGCAATATACCTCACAATTAAATTGTTAAAACTACATATGTAGTTTTAGAAGCTTAAATTGTGTGCACATGATTGAATTTTCGTCCATCCATCCCACGATCACGTGTAATATATATATATATATATATATATATATATATATATATATATATATATATATATATATATATATATATATATATATATATATATATATATATATATATATATATATATATATAACACTGAGAATATTACTGTATAAATGTTATTTAACAAAAACAATAAATTGATTCAAATATATTATTTAATCGATAGGTCATTTTCCAATTTGAACAACAGTCTCTTGTTACTGTAATGCTAGCATCGCGTCTTTAACACGGCATCATTCAACGGAAGGGCCCAATTTAAATAATGACACTGAGCTGTCAATACCGGTTGTGTGACCTCCGCGCGCATTAACCACCGCCGTGCATCGCTTTCTCATGCTTCGAATTAAGCACCTGATGTCACGAAGAGGAATCGCATCCCATTCCTGGAGCAGTGCAGCTTCCAGCTCCCGCGCCTTGTGAAGATGTGGATGGTTCTCAAGCACCATACGGCCAAGAATGTCCCACACGTGCTCGATAGGAGACAGGTCCGGTGATCGCGCTGGCCAGTCCAACACCGGAACGTTGTTAGCCTCAAGGAAATCACTGGTGACCCTAGCTGAATGAGGACGGGCGTACGGTTGTCTTGCTGGAACATAAAGTCTGCATGATGCTGCATAAAAGGGACAACAGGGGCGACAACTTCTTCACAGTAACGTTGAGCCGTTAAATTTCCGCGAATCACAATAAGATTTTTTTTGCCATTTTCATGGATTCCAGCCCACACCATGACACTGCCGCCACCGAATCTGTCGTGCTGAATGATGTTGGCTGTATCATACCGTTCTCCTAGACGTCGCTAAACCCGTTGCCTACCATCCGCCACATCCACATACAACCTCGACTCATCACTGAACAAAACGTGGCTCCATTGTTGAGCACGCCATCGCTGATGAGTTCTTGCCCATGCAAACCGATTCTAGATGTGACGCTCTGTAAGAGGAACAGCAATAAGTGGACGACGGGCATGCAGTCCAGCATCATGGAGTCTGTTTCCCACAGTTTGTGCACGCACTTGTGCCGGCAGCGGTGTGCAAATTACGGGACAGCCGCGGCGCAGTCTCAAACCTGTGATGACGTCAGTAAGCAGCGGTCTTCTCGTGGTGTTGTTGCTCTCGGTCTGACAGATCGTGGTCGGTCATTAACATGTCCAGTTTCCTGCTCACGTTGGCGGAGACGGGAAATGGTTGAGGCGTGAACATTAAAATGTCGAGCAACAGCGCGAACGCTCTGCCCAGCAGCGAGTCTGCCCATTGCTTCACGGCGCTGATTTTCGGGTAGCCCTTGCTTTTGCAATATGGTGAATTTTTGCCTTCGCTACCCGCCAATGTGGGCCAGTGCATGAAAAATGCATTTTCACATGCAGTAAGCGTGCGGCCGAGAAATGCAAGAAATGATTTGCATTTCTTCATGATCCGCGAGACATTACATTGACGAAACATGCCTGCAAATTTGGTTATAAATGGACGCATAGTTTTAATACAACAAGCCAAACTTCACTGTTGCTAAACTTTTTTGGCTCAGTATATATATATATATATATATCGTGACAACCGTTCTCTTATCACATATACTCTTAGATAATCCAGTTCTTTTAAGCTACAACTGTAATACCTAGCAAATCTCAAGAATATACATTGATAAACATTTCTACCAAATTTCATAATAATATCCCCTTAAATAACAGAAATATTACCTTTTACATGTGATAAAAGCTTATTTTTCGTTGTGAGGGACATTTAAAAATCATATATTTCCCCAGTTTATTTGTCTGTATTTTATTCAGTAGGGCCTATATGTACAATCAAAATGTAGCTAAAGATTTCAGATCTTCCGGATTCGTTTGGATTTTTCAGTTTTTCTGGATTTTTCAGATCATGTCCAAGAGTATGGAATCCTAGTGTACAGTCATACACAATCATGTAGCCAAAATATGAGCCAAATCGGCCCAGTAGTTTCTACGATATCCATAGGTCAAAGATTTGATCATATCCGGATCCCGGTTATTTTATCCAGATCACAGCCAAAGTATGGAAATCCTGTTTTTTTAGTCTAGTTGGATAGTAATTTATTAAATGCACCTTCAGACAACCAGACAGACATACATATAGGCAGAAACGTGCATGCAGGCAGGCATGCATGTACAAACGCCTACACAGACAGACAGCAAGACAGACAGACACGAATGCAATATCCTTTACGGGGCGATGGTAATGATTAATTACTAATTAATAACCACTCAACGATTGTTACCTGAGTGGACAGAGCGGAGTTTAGATAGGCTACATATAGATTTTAATTTGCCATTTACAACTAGTATTTAAGTCTGCCTGTCTTCCTGCATGTATGCAATGGTCATACCACGTCTGCCAATCACAGATTTCAGAGTGTGTCGTGACAATATCTATTGTACTGAGAGGACTGCTAACACTATGTATAGCAATTGGCTAAATTTCCTTAATCTAAACTAGATTCGGATCAAGGTAGCAGCCACCCAGAAATTGGACTCGGTAGTAATATTGTCAACCTAGCTGGTTCTCATTTAAGCGAAACTGAAAAAATACTTGCTTAATTTTGGATTAACTGAAACACAAAACTGATTTGGATGCAGATTTAGACAATGGCTTTATTGAAACTGCTGAATTTGGTAATCGCGTCAAATTGGCACATTCTTTTCAAAACTCCAATAGCAACATTCCACCATTCATTAAGAAAACAGACTGGGCACCAAATTTGAAACTCGTTGACCCGGCATTCGGTGAAAGTATAAAACTTTATTCAGAGCTTATTAAAAATACGACATTTCCAAATGATCAGAAAATGTATCTTATGAGCAACGCGATGCCCTACTAGGGTTATCTAAAAATAATGAAATTGTCATCAAACATGTGGATAAAAGATTAGCGACTGGAATAATGGATAAAGATAAGTATGTCAAAGAAGCACATAGACAGCTTAGTAATTTGAAACATTACACAAAACTAAAGGACCCACTTTGGCAAAATAACTGTAGAAAATTTAACGAAATTCTCCAAAAATGATTGATAACAAGGAGATAACTGAAAAGCAATTTAAATACCTGTTTGCAAAAGATGATTCGAAACCACGTACATTTTATCTTCTTTCTAAAATCCATAAGTCTGTTGACTCGTGAACATGCCCAATGACACCGCCAGGGCGACCTATTATTTCAGACTGTAGTTCAGAGTCATATAGGATTAGTGAATTTATTGACTACCATCTGCAGCCAATTGCGAATAGACATTGTGGCTGTCTGAAAGCCACTGAAGACTTCCTATCCCAGGTCTCTAAGATCTTGGTCCCACCAAATTCAATCTTAGTTACCATGGACATCGATGCTATGCACACAAACACTGATATCGAAAAGGGTCTAAATTCAATTCGAAGAACATTTGCCGACTACCCTGACACCAACGGACCAGACAGAGAAGTAATGGCTCTATTAAAGCTTAGTTTGAAAGGCCGTGTAATGGGCAAGCGTTTTAGCCCAAGTTTCGCTAACCCTTACATAGCAGAGTGAGAAAAGGAAGCACTCGAAAAGTGTACAAATCAGCCGCTCATTTACTGCAGGTACCTCGATGACATTTTCATGATCTGTCAACATACCAAGGAAGCATTAATGAATATGTTCCTGCCCATTCTGATGTCGGTAGATTTTCTAGATGTAATCTTATGCAAGGATATCAAGTACGAAACAACTGGCTACTTAGACGACAGAGTTTATTTTAAGCCAACCGACTTGCATCAACTACTGCACAAGAAATCATTCCATCCGCCGCATACTTTCAAGGGACTTGTAAAATCAGAAATAATCCGATTTCATAGAAATTTGAGTGATAGGAAAAACTTTGAATCATCATGTTCAACCTTATTCAAAGCCACCAAACCGAGAGGGTACTCCTCGGTTCCTACGCAAACTAAAGTCTTTGCGTAACTTGGAAATCATTCCGGATAACGCCAGAAATTCTCGGCCTACTAAAATTTGTCATAACCGTCCGATTGTAGGTGAAGGAGGATCTTGGAAATTCGAAAAGAAAAGGTGTAAACTGTTCCTCATCATTTAGTCCCTCGTGACTTTGAAATCATGCCTATCGAACAGCTATCGCTTTCAGACAAAACAGAGGAAACTGGTAAACAGAGACTACTACGAGAATTGTTTTGGAGTAAACAATTAGAAACCCAATGGCCAAGGGCTTAAATTCTGATCCAGGACTATTAGATCGACGAGAGATTATTCCATTTACTCTCACTCGTTAATGACAGGCTTCATAGAACTAATGCTTGACAATAATAAGAAAACTACATACTTGCGAGTGCCTAGTGATATAGCAGAATTGGTCTCATAAAAACGTGAAAGTAAGAATATCAGAAATGTACACCATCAATTCCAGTTAATTCGTGTGGTTGTGAGACGGGTAGTTGAAAGCTACTCCGCTGAAAGAGGATTTATGGCCTCTGGATGCTGGTCTAGTGGTAAGCTACTCGCCTCCCAAATGCTAGGCGGAAGGTGTCATATAATTCACAGGTTCGAACCCTGCTTGGGTCGAAACCTGAAAAAGGTAAACTAGAACCTGACTATTCTTCACTAACTCACCCGACTGCGAGACAGTCCACAATCTATCAATAAAATGGCTTTTTAAAACCCCGCTTTATCATAAATGTCTGTGACTGCCATTTTAGCGTTTTCTCATGGGCTAGTGAGTTTCATACACCGACATATTTGCTGAGTTGTTGAGGGTCAGGTGTGTGTACCACTGGTTTTGAGCAATGATCATTCACTCATCAGGAAATGTCTCCAGCAGTTTTCGCACATCTTTACAACTTGCTACTTGTAACACACTCATTAGGTTTCACTGCACTTGACTCACCGCTTACACTCTTTGGACCGGATAGGGAGTAATACGTAATACCTTCTTTCTGTACCTGCCGACTAGCTCAGCTCGTGGCTCTTGCAGCGATGCAAGGTCTTACTTTTGTATCTGGTCAGTCATATGTAAGTAGGTTGGGAAAGTATTCACGAAGCTCCTTCCTACTCAGCCTACTAGCCGCCCTAGGATCTTTCTCTGACTTGCAACATTGTACACCCCTGCTCTGATGCAACTGTTGTCCTAGTAACACCGCATGGACCATTGACCACACCGGCCACATCACATCGTCCCCACACTATCGTGCCGTAGCGACAGTTACATACTCTTTTTCATATACTTTTTCGCCTCGTATAAGGAAGATAGCTGCCAAATAATTGAATAATACACACACCTCACTACCCGTGACACGTGCGTCTATATCTACTCCCTGGTTAGATTTTTCACCCAAATTGCAAGCGGACAGGCTAAAAGTTATAGCTAGAATATGTAGTTGGATACCTTGAGTGTGCACGCCCACATTATACAACGAACCCGCCACCTCAATGCATCTAGAGACTAGTAGCAGCTTGAGTGCACTGAATGGTGGCTCCAAAACACCCTACAACATTCTGCCAGCCTGGCATAGGCTAATAATGTGTGCATGGTCCAGCTGCTTTTCTTTTTGCTAGATGCCTGCACCACTTAAACGTAACTAATACTACCTAGCCTTCAAATGTGCAGAGCGACGACAGCTGTCTCCATCAGCTGAGTTCGGAGTCGACGATCTCGTTTCTCCAGTGTTCCTTTGCCTTACAAGGTGCCCTGTGTCATTTTGTCTGACCAATCACCTCCCTCTAAAATTGGGTTTAGCTAGGCACCTTGTGTGCTGTTTTGCATCCATATCCGTTTCTGAGCCTGCTATATAGCCCAGGAGTAGACCAGCAGTGACTGGCTGTGTAGAGTCTACTAACTACTAACTTTTTAGGTTAAGTTAGTGTTAGTGTTAGGCTTCTGAGGCATAAAGCACGCACACAGGTTCAGGGTAAAATTTTCAAACTCACTAGTTTAGACACGCACGCACGCAATCACCACGAGAGGAGCTATCACAGACATTACCCACTTCCCTCTGTAGCTTGCTGCGCCCGCCACCACAGCTGCTCCACCCCTTCAGCCCGCCGCCAAATGACCAGTCACAGTCCGTTGGACGATGACGATGCATCCGCCCGGCGCGTCCTCCACAGCTGTGAAGGGGACGGGACTAAATCGGTCAGACACATTTGCTGGCCATGTAGCGGGACAGCAAAACCACACGATTCTCGTGGGGCCGAGTGCACATTAGCACCAGAAGTGTTTACCTCGATTGTGACGTCCGAAGTTTGTCGTTTAGTGGACCAATTGCAGTTGGTGGGGAGGAGGGAATACGGAAACTATGTTCACCCTCAGACTCAGAATTTTCAATGGAGGTATCCATCTGATCGCTGAGTACTACTTAAGTGGCAACTCAACACCTATTAACAGTGAGTAATAATATTTATTCAGCAATAATTTAGGTGGATAGCAATTGACATGAACCCGGACATTTTAGTTAACATACAAACTTTTGTTTTAATCACTTCAGTATGGACCAAAATTTAAATAAAGAATGCGCGATTTTCTTACATGTAATTATTAAAAAGTAATTAGAACCAGATAATAAGCTACAAATTCCATGCAATGCTTATGAGTTATTCTTAAAAATAACAACATAATAAGCTTAAACGTTAAGGTAGAGCATCCGACGTTACATTGCTTATGTAGTTGCGTCTTCATATTTCGAGCTGTATTGGCAGTGGCCTTCACATTTACAATGGATACTGCATGCAATGCCTTTCTTAGAACAGCTGCACGATGAGCACAGACGGGTAGAGCTAGTACACTGGCACCGGATATCCTGAAGTAGTTCTAAGGGTGCTGGATCCTTGTCAGTGATAATTGTTGTTACTGATCCATTTTCTACTTTATACCCATATTCTTCCTTGTCCAAGACAGTCTTTAGGTGACACCATGTACTTACTTGGTGATGTACGCGAAGACTATGGAAGTAAGCTGCTCTACTTGTGGGTGGCATGCGTTCAACCGGTACATGTTTAAGAGAGATTGCAGTCAGGTATCTGAGATTGTTTAACCTTCTTGATTCACCACTACACAAAGATTTAGTGAAAGCTTCCCCGATAACTTTTGTGTCCTCCTTTGGTGTGGATGGGTCACCGAATACAAGCACGTCTTTTCGCAACTTTTCTGATGATTGAAGCAGCTTGAGTTGTTTTATTTTGCCCATGCCATATACAGCCGAAATTGTATCACATCCAGACATACCATGGGCAAATGGGAGACATGTCAACAATTCTCTACCCAGCTTCGCTTTTGCCACCTTGATGCAAATTTTTTGTTGTTTAGCCTGCTGGAAAATATCAGCAGAACTGCTTGCGAGATAGAGAAGTAGTATTAAAATGTCTGTATCATCAGCAGCAACTATTGTTGTTATTGGTATGTGTGACCATGATAATGCCTTCCTAAGAATCACCACATCAGTATCGCCTTCATCTTCTGCATGCTCCACTCCTATATCAGCATCTGTTAAATGCTTTGCGAGTAGCTTTATGGTGATCTTATTATATGTGTTTGACAGAAACGCAGCTTTGTCTCCTGGAAAAGGTGTGTTGTCTTGGACAGCCACGTCAGAGACAGCTACTTGGTGAAGCCGTCGTCGCTTCTTATCTTGATCTTTGGTTATTGCAGTATCATAGCTGTCAAAAATCACCCATATTGGCACTCCAGCTGTTCTGTCACGTATTACCTCAGACACGAATAATTTGCATACATTCTCCATTGTACCAACCTTTGCCCATGGTACCCGATGCAAAAGAGCACATCCATCATATACTGTTGCTGCTGGCTCTAAAACCTCTTGCTGTACAATCGCAGGATCCAGTTGAATTATGTGCCTTGCCAATTGAGATTTTTGAGATTTTCTCATAGTACCATCATCATGGAATAGGGCTGGGCATACCGTTGCAAGTTCATATCCAAATACACTTTGATCTGGAGGTCCAGAAACATAGGCAGTGGAGATTAACCAATGGCAAAGATCTTGAGAAGACATATGGACATCCTCGTTTCCCATTTTTACAGCCTTTTGCATGACAGCGAATGTCACAGCGTGATCTGCTTTCTTCAGTGTAATGTCACCAAATCTCTTCATTCATTCAACTTCTCATGAATCCGCTGGCCAATATTAATGGCATCGTCAACAGTAACACGATGGTCAGCAATCAGTCCTGTTGTGATATTTCTCAGCCGCTGATCATCAACTGTGAAAGGATTGTGTTGCCTGAGAAATGACGTGAACTTCTTCAAGTCTTTTAGATGGCGCCTCATGCTTGCGGGGTGAACTTCTCTGTGCTGTTCTGACCATATCCCGCTGAATGTTTCAGTCAATGATCTGAGAGCATGCCTGTACTGTGCAATGACATGTGCCGTAAGAAGCCATTTAGTTCTAGCAAAATCCTTGTGTGTTATATTTATCATCCCACCTTGTATCTTTCCAGCTCTCATTAGGCACTGCTCAACCGTCATATCAGACGATGTACCACTCCAATACAGCTTTTCATTTCTGCGTACCGTAAACTGGCCTTCTTGCATTGATTCCTCCAGGCACGTGCATGTGCATAGCTCTTGAGAATACTGAAAGTAAAGTCGACAACACTTTGTGTAATTGTTGTGTCCAGCAGCAGCGAACAATGGCAACATTTCTTTTGTGGCTTTTAAATGAAGCCCCCAGTTCCCAGTGCCCTCAGCCCTGATGATCAATCTCTCAGTAGCCACAAAGTCCAGGAATAGCGACCACAATTTCCCTGTTCTTGATTTTTCTACACATTTCCTCAAGTCACACACTTGCTTACATAAATCCTGCAAATGTTCATTGTTGCAAACATCATCTGTTGAAAGATCATGTGACAAAAGAGATTTGCATACATTGTGTAGCTCTGACCACATGCCATCTGTTGACATATCGTGTTGACTTTCAGAATGCATGGCAGTGGTTTTTGCATCAGTTGCTGCGTCTACACCATGTTCATCATCTTGCAACTCTGTGAATAAAGGTTCATCATATGTATCATCGAATGTGTTGACAGAAACACATTTTTCCTCCTGTGGTTGGATTCATAAAATATGCACAGCAGCATCTGTTAGGAGACATGCTCTAAGTGTCTTTGTGTAGGATTTTCCCTCCATCATTCTAGGTATGGAGTTTCTATCATAGAAAATTGCTCACAAGTCATCTAGCCCACTTCCCTCCATGATCTTACAGCCGGCGCCGAGAAACGACATCAGTTGGTGGAAACCACCCAAACGTATATATATACACCTGTGCAAAAGTTAAGCACCACCCTATTTTTACGCACATGCGAGGGTATATTCATGTGCTATGAAGAAAGCAATAGCATAAACATTTATGTACCCATCCATCTTAGTGCAAGAGGTAATAATGCAACTAGAGGAATGCTGATTATGATGGTGGGGAAACACTGTATGTTTTTGTTTGAACTTGAAAACGAGGCCTGAATATGGTTACGTTGACACAACTGACAACTATTGCCCTACAGTTGACACACGTGGCTAGATTGTCATTAATGGTGTCTGAAAACGAAGTTTAACATCTGTGCACGAGTTTGAGACTGTCATTATTAATACCGGGTATATCCACCTTGTGCCTGGATGACGGCCTGGACACGACGTCTCATGCTGGTCACCAACCGACTGATACGCCATTGTGGTATTCGTTGCCATTCAAGATGGAGTGCGTCTGTTAATTCCTGTAGGTTCTGCACAGGAGGATCCCTCCTTCTCACCATGTTTCCCAGAATGTCCCAGATATGCTCAATAGGGTTCATGTCAGGGCTCCTTGCTGGCCATGGTAGGGTTTCGATGGCATTCTGGCGGAGGTATTCATGCACAGCTCTAGCACGATGTGGTCGGGCGTTGTCATCCATGAATATAGGGTGGGTTCCAGGTGCATGATTTACAAAATGAGGGACCACAACTCTATCCAGTATGGAATCTTGATATCTTTGTCCATTTAGTGTTCCAGGTACAGTCAACAGATCCAGCTTACAATCAAATGAGATGCACCCCCATATCATAACGGAACCTCCACCAAATGGAACTTCTTCCATGATGTTACATTGGTCGTACGCGTGCGTCTGGACCTCCATACACGAGTTCGACCATCTGTGGCATGAAGCAGGAGCCGACTTTCATCGGACCAGTGTACCCGTCTCCAGGATCTCATGTTCCAGTGTCTTCTTTCGTTGCACCACCTCAGACGCTCCTCTTTGTGGTGTGCAGTGAGGAGAGGACGTCTGACAGGTCTCCTAGCTTTCATGCCAGCAGCATACAGTCTCCTTTTGACGGTAGACATTGACACTCTATTGCGCGTTTCCCATTGCTGGCTGAGCACTCTGCTGTTGGTGAATGGAGATCTCCTAACAAGGCGTACTAGGGCTCGATCATCACGGGCAGTAGTCTTCTTCGGTCTTCCAGATCTAGGCCTGTCCTTCACCTCGTTAGTTTGCCCATGTTTTGCAATCAAAGGACTGATTACAGTATGGTTAATGTTCAGCTGTCTGCCAATCTCTCTGCATGACATACCAGTGGTATGCATGCTGGCTATGATTTGCCATTTCACACGATCACTTAACCTTCGTCTTGCCATAGCGGTTCACAATCAAGAGCTAATTCTCTCTGTACAAATAAACCACGGTAATGAACACAAAATTCCTAATCTTGTCGCCTAAATCTGTATGTAATGTTCTACACCTCAAACTGGACTTTTACATAACTGAACACGTGCTGTTTCCCGCCACGCACGGACATCAAGCGGCGTGAAGTCATGCATGCATGTGCATTTCGTACTTGGAATTATGCCAGCTAACGCAGGGACAAAAAGTATGGCAGCCTAGTTGTACCATCATGTTTCTACGTTCTATTGTTTTTGCTGGTGCTTAACTTTTGCACAGGTGTATACATATTTACAAACTGTGGGTAATTATCCTGCTTAATCTTGTATGCGTTTAAGTACAATGGCTGATCAAAGGTTATGGTTGCGCAACACGTTCCTGCTTTTATAGCCTGGGACTGCACGTACGTCATTGTACTGTAGACAGCTTCATTTGTGCCTGGATTGAGTGGTATCATGGTGTTGTAAACTACCGCTGTACGGTGAAAATCATCACCTGTAAATATCTCAGACATAAAGCCCTGCTAAATTTGGTGATTGAGGTATAAGGAGGCTAGAGTAAAGGCACAACATGTCATATATATATATATATATATATATATATATATATATATATATATATATATATATATATATATATATATATACACCTGTGCAAAAGTTAAGCACCAGCAAAAACAATAGAACGTAGAAACATGATGGTACAACTAGGCTGCCATACTTTTGTCCCCGCGTTAGCTGACATAATTCCAAGTAAGAAATGCACATGCATGCACGACTTCACGCCGCTTGATGTCCGTGCGTGGCCGGAAACAGCACACGTGTTCAGTTATGTAAAAGTCCAGTTTGAGGTGTAGAACATTACATACAGATTTAGGCGACAAGATTAGGAATTTTGTGTTCATGACCGTGGTTTATTTGTACAGAGAGAATTAGCTCTTGATTGTGAACCGCTATGGCAAGACGAAGGTTAAGTGATCGTGTGAAATGGCAAATCATAGGCATGCATACCACTGGTATGTCATGCAGAGAGATTGGCAGACAGCTGAACATTAACCATACAGTAATCAGTCCTTTGATTGCAAAACATGGGCAAACTAACGAGGTGAACGACAGGCCTAGATCTGGAAGACCGAAGAAGACTACTGCCCATGATGATCGAGCCCTAGTACGCCTTGTTAGGAGATCTCCATTCACCAACAGCAGAGCGCTCAGCCAGCAATAGGAAACGCGCAATAGAGTGTCAATGTCTACCGTCAGAAAGAGACTGTATGCTGCTGGCATGAAAGCTAGGAGACCTGTCAGACGTCCTCTCCTCACTGCACACCACAAAGAGGAGCGTCTGAGGTGGTGCAACGAAAGAAGACACTGGAACATGAGATCCTGGAGACGGGTACACTGGTCCGATGAAAGTCGGTTCCTGCTTCATGCCACAGATGGTCGAACTCGTGTATGGAGGCCCAGACGCACGGCGTACGACCAACGTAACATCATGGAAGAAGTTCCATTTGGTGGAGGTTCCGTTATGATATGGGGGTGTATCTCATTTGTTGTAAGCTGGATCTGTTGACTGTACCTGGAACACTAAATGGACAAAGATATCAAGATTCCATACTGGATAGAGTTGTGGTCCCTCATTTTGTAAATCATGCACCTGGAACGCACCCTATATTCATGGATGACAACGCCCGACCACATCGTGCTAGAGCTGTGCATGAATACCTCCGCCAGAATGCCATCGAAACCCTACCATGGCCAGCAAGGAGCCCTGACATGAACCCTATTGAGCATATCTGGGACATTCTGGGAAACATGGTGAGAAGGAGGGATCCTCCTGTGCAGAACCTACAGGAATTAACAGACGCACTCCATCTTGAATGGCAACGAATACCACAATGGCGTATCAGTCGGTTGGTGACCAGCATGAGACGTCGTGTCCAGGCCGTCATCCAGGCACAAGGTGGATATACCCGGTATTAATAATGACAGTCTCAAACTCGTGCACAGATGTTAAACTTCGTTTTCAGACACCATTAATGACAATCTAGCCACGTGTGTCAACTGTAGGGCAATAGTTGTCAGTTGTGTCAACGTAACCATATTCAGGCCTCGTTTTCAAGTTCAAACAAAAACATACAGTGTTTCCCCACCATCATAATCAGCATTCCTCTAGTTGCATTATTACCTCTTGCACTAAGATGGATGGGTACATAAATGTTTATGCTATTGCTTTCTTCATAGCACATGAATATACCCTCGCATGTGCGTAAAAATAGGGTGGTGCTTAACTTTTGCACAGGTGTATATATATATATATATATATATATATATATATATATATATATATATATATATATATATATATATATATATATAGCTCAAGAGATGAGCTTAATTGCCTTGATCAGCACATCTGCCATTAATGCTTTAACAGGACATTTGTATGGCTGTATGAAAACCCCAAAATCACCAGCTTGTTTGATTTCATCAGTAGTCACATTTTTACAGTAAATTGCCTTCACCGAGTTTACTCTGCGTTCAGCAGAAGTCCTTGTTCGACAGGCAATTATTCCCATCATATGGGTTGTATCGTGCCCGGAAATGGTATCCTCATTATAATCAAAGTCGTCAGCAACCCATTGGCAGAATCCTCCTCCTTCAGCCTTTTCGACAATACCAGGACACAGTTGTTTAACAGACGTGCTTTCAACCGCACATCGCTGAAATGCAATCATTTAGTCATAGGAGGCAGTGAGCCCGAGCGATGAAAGCACATCAATGATCACACGGGATCTGGTCGATTGGTGGATAAACAATCCAATAGATAACAAAAGTGGTGATATATAAGACTGTTTTCCAGCTGCTTGCATAATAACATGGCAAACAGATACCATCCTCAGTTTATTTTTCAGCTTAGCCGAATCACTACGAGGTTCAGAATATATAGACGAAATGAGATGTTTCAGGTTATCGGGTACCTCGAACTCAAGATTTCTAAAGTCTAAGCTTGAAGGGTCTGGATACACATCTGTTAATTGCTCCATCTCTTTGATACTTTGCTTAACCATAGACCCAACAAGTTTCAAATGTCGCTCATTCTCACCATTTTCACCACTTGTTGATGCTGCATATGCTTCATGGATGAGAGATGGTGCTGTACCACTCAATGAGACCACGTTTGTCTTGCCGTCAACACAGGATATTGTCATGTCGTTTCCAAAGTGCTCGAGAAGCCGTCGTTGTATGTGTTTTATGCTGTATGTGGGTACATCATTTGGCAAGAAATTTGTCAATTGTAAGCGGAGATCTTGCAATGTATGCTGGTTCTGATTCTGTTCTGAAGCATCACATGAGCTGGTGTATTTACAAGACATGAATTCTTGCATGCATTGTCGATGGTATTTGGTCGCCACAGCACAGAGATCGCCTGCGAAAATAATTCTTGCTTTGCCATTATCTGCAATTGGGTCATTTCATTTCTCACAAGTACTCAGCAAGCTCTCCTGAAGAATACTACTCTTAGTCTTACCAACATACTCATTACTGCTTATTAGGGAACATCGTTCAGGGTGACGCCGGACAGCATCACAGTCTAGTTCCTTGGAACATACCAAACAATGAGTATGATAATCATATGGGTAGATTCTGATCGCAGTGTAGGCTAGATGGGCGTGAGCCTTCATTGTCTCGCTCTTCATTTTGCGCTTTTGAAATATTTTTAGATAATGTATAGCGCTTATAACGTTTATCATGCACATAGTGTTAACTAGAGGAAGACAGTTGCAAGTTTGAAGAAAAACTTTGTACCATTATACAAGGCAATGGTAAGGAGACATCTAGACTTTGCCGCAGCTGTATGGTGCCCATATAAAAAATCAATCACACTCATAGAAAACGTACAGAGAAGAGCAACCAAACAGATACCTGGTCTACGGGAACTCAGCTATGAGGAAAGACTAAAAAGACTGAAACTGCCAACCTTGGCATTCCGCAGAGTCCGCGGTGATATGATCGAGGTATACAAACTGCTGCATGGTGTATATGACGACGATGAATGATCTATACTAATACTTAGAGAAGAGGTAGTGCAAAGAGAGGATGTCAGGGGACATAACAAGAAAATCTTTCAGACGAGGGCAAATCTAAACGTTCGTAGAAACTGTTTTCCAGTTCGAGTCCCAAAAATCTCGAATAAGCTACCTAAATTTGTTGTTGAAACTCCGTCTGTGAATGCATTCAAGGCCCGTCTAGATAGATACTGGAGAGACCAACCACTAGTATATGACTATACAGCGCCTATTGAAACCGGAACAGAAAGTGCACAATATGATGATGAAGATCTGATCATTGAGGCATAAAGCCTGCGGTCAGAAACAACCTAAGTAGTTGCAAGTGAGTCATCTCCCCGTAGTTTGGATGCATTAATCAATGATGTAAGGACTTTTTGACCGACCTTTCCACATTTGCTATCGCTAAACCCGCTACAAACGACACATAATTCTTTTTGCTGAGGTTCAGCCATCATTTCAACTTGTTGAAATGGAAAGTAAAGTAAAATTGGCTTCGATTCTTAGATAACGCAATTGAAAAATCGATTGCCTTAAATTGTTAAATCACACAATATAAAAATCGCTTTTGATTTTCTTTAATGACGACTTTCTAAATTTACCCTGGTCTATATATTATTGCATAAAATGCCATATTTTGGTCAGGCATATTTTTGTCAATCATTTAGCATCTAGTATCAACGTTGCGGGTGCTTAGATCTTTTTACATCGATGCGTGTGGTATTTATAAGGCATTAGTACTTGCTTTTGCTAAGACAGGTGGCTGTTATAGACAGGTTTCACTGTATAAAGTCTATTTTATATTATTATTTTTATAATTATGTTTACAAAGCACATGATCTGTTCTTATGTAGACAGCACCGACTGATAGTAAGGCTGATTTCACGATATTTAACAGAATACATTTTGAGTGGCAAATTTTTTGGTATTTGGTTGGTCATGTTCAAAGGGTAAAAAACCGGTTTCCCCAATGGAGAATTTGGGAGACTTTCTTGTGTGTACACTAAACAGTCATACGATTAGCTTGGCAATAAATTCATCTGTTAACCAAAATATCCGGGTTCGGCTACTTTTTCGTAGATTTCTATTCACCTAATTTACGGAACAAGGAAAATGATAGACTCATCAGACCTGTATCATTTCATGCCAAACCACATGCAAATAAAGACTGAAAGTAAATAACGACACGTAACTAAATCACAATAATGTTGAATAAAAAAGCGGTAATTAGTAGAATCTATGATAAAACTGAAAAGTCGGTCTACTTACTGGCTACGAAGAACTGTCTAACCCGATAGTATGCATTTAAGATAGATTTCTCTCCTCAGACCTGACTTGACGGATGAATGCCCGAAAAAGAGACTGGATACAAATTCATGGACAGGAGAAACGGTATACTATCTAGGATACAATGTAAACGTATTTCATTAGGTTTAAAATAACGCGATGTCATGGACAAAACAGACTAAACGTAAATGGTGATAAATAACAAGTAACCGGTTCCAAAACCACAAGGTGGGAATGTCTTCTTATATCAGTTTAAAAAGCCTATCTTCTTTACATAAAAACAATACCTAGATGAAGAAAGTATGGAAGAGGATGAAGATGATCGAAATGGTGATCAGGGTTGTTCATGTACTAACACACTCCACTCAAATAAGAGGTGACCAATGTAAACTATTGACTAAATTGCAACGGTGGATACAGCTCCACATGCCATTACCTGAGTAGCGAAAGTCTTCAAGGGCAGTATTACAATAGTGGGCAAAGCTTCGCGCGGCAATTCTTGAGGGAGGGACGTTCCCAGTGACAGTCTCATGTGACAGAAGGCTACGGGAAAACTAAAACTGTAAAATACTATCTATATAAAATTGGGACCTAGAGTCTCGAATAGTAGTAAATTCATTCAAGCGACGTATCGGATGGAAAGCAGTCTAGTTGTGCACATAGCATGGAGAGATACAATCCAGTGAAGATCATTCGGTTCCAGATAAGTCCCAGTGACCTATACCATGGAAAAAAGAATGATAACGAAGAGTTCTACAGTGGGTTCTAAGAAAGGCAACGAAAGAGAAATATTACATGTATATAAATCACATGCCCTAACAGTATGGCCAACAGATCCATTAAACTGTGAAACGTTCTCAGCACAATACTGATATTTCTTCCATTAGTAATGTTAACTCTATGGTTCTATTGGTATTATACTTCCGAGGTGCGCAGTGATCACGATAGGGAGAGGCGAGATGGTAACCGTGTTATGAGATGGCTGCAGTCTGACACAATTAAAATGGAGCGCCTATTCCCCACAGTTGAAAATTCGTCAACTTTACACACACGTACTAAGACGATCAAACTTAGGCAAGAAAAGCATTACCGAATCAGGCTATTTATATCAGACATCTCTCAACTTCTAGAAAGGGGGCGTTGGATCGAGACAAAGATGCAATCAGACACAAAGAACGAACCAGGCCACAGGTCACGCGACCCAAGTATGGGGCGTCACGAGCAACCACCCAGTGTGGAGGCTGGAAACTTCAAATTCGAATAACCCTTTAACTACTGCACCGATCGAGAAGCGGTTTGCAGATTCGGAATTCCCATTAAATTCTACATTAAGAACAGTTTAAGCGGACCCCTCAAAAACGATGTTTCAAGGAAACTATTCAATGAATTATACCCTAATTTAGTGCGGTTTCAAGTGCAGGTGACATGTGGGTCAGTTGGAAATCGCAGCACGACTCGCGAGTATAAAGATGGCCTGGAATACGCGAGAAGGTCCAGCCTTTTGGGCGAAAAAGAGCACACGTAAACTCATGCCCGAAGCTCCGTCTGGCCTCTGCCCACCACATATCCGCAGAAGGCTGACCGACTCCGGATTTCATTACATCTCCGATACACAACCAAGAGCTGTAACAAATTAGCGACGACCCATCGACTACACACTATTCACGCGCACACGCATGCACGCACACACACGCATGCACGCACGCACGCGCACACGCACGCGCGCACACACACACATACACACACACACACACACACACACACATGACTCACGCTCGCATGCACATACACACAACTGACGCACGCATGCACATACACACACTTCTACACGCCCGCCTGCCCGCCCGTCCATCCGCAGTGCAAACCGCACGCACACGCGTATATATATATATATATATATATATATATATATATATATATATATATATATATATATTATGGTGACGCATTTTGGACACCTTCGTATGATGGATATCAAGCAGATTCTACATCATATTGAATAAAATTACATCAAAGAAGTATACTTTGCAAGTCACTGACTCTATTCCTGTTTTCTTTCCTCAGTGGTGGTCACTTTAATCCTGCAGTAACATGTGGCGTGGCTTTGTCAGGTGGCATTTCCCCCTTGCTCGCTATTGGCTACGTCATTTCTCAGTTACTCGGAAGCCTTCTTGGTGCTGGACTTGTTAAGGTGATTATTGACAGTAAAAATTATTTTATGTATGTTAATTATGTGTGTTGCATTAAAGATTGCGTCACTGATAAACGCGATTCCCCCTCAATGAACGGCGCAGTCCGAAAATTATTAACATGTGTTTTTTTATTGTTGTAATGTCTCAAAACCAAGTGACATGACTGCAACTCGGCTACTGCGCTGCATCACGTCGCCCTTGGCAAAAATGTCGTCAAAAGTGTACGACATTTTTGCCAAGGTCGACGTGAAGCGGAGGATGGTTCGGCGTAGGGATCTTTTGATGTGCATTGTGCAGCACGAGTTGTGTAAATGTAAATGATTTTCAGTTGGCATTTAATTCAGCGAGTAATTATCCATTCACATTAAACCTTTAGGCTATAGATTAGTTCTATACCAACATCGCAGAATGAATATGATTTTCAAATTGTTTCCATGCGCGCTTTCCACGTGGTTTGAGTTTATTTCAGCTTTTCACTGGATATTTAATTCATCAAGGGATTGTCCTATCTTAATGAATCTTTAGAGATAACATTTGCATCCAGTTTTCGTGATAATGATGATTATTTTCAAATCTCCATATGTACATGGTTTGGAGTAAATTTGGTTTGTAACAAGAATTAGAAGAATGTTAACGTTTTTCGGTGGCTATTTAACTCATCGAAGGCTTATTTGATCGCAATACAACTTTACAGATTTATTCTAAACTATAATTGAATTCAGTTTTTACCATAATCTGTACAATACCATACCATAACTTGTTCAATATCATACTATAATCTGTACAATACCATACCATAACATGTACAATACCATACCTTGACCTGTACAATACCATACCATACCATAACACGTACAATACCATACCATACCATAACATAACATGTACAATACCATACCTTGACCTGTACAATACCATACCATAACGTTACAATACCATACCATAACCTGTACAATACCATACCATAACCTGTACAATACCATACCATAACTTGTACAATACCATACCTTGACCTGTACAATACCATACCATAACATGTACAATACCATACTATAACATATACAATACCATACCTTGACCTGTACAATACCATACCATAACATGTACAATACCATACCTTGACCTGTACAATACCATACCATAACATGTAAAATACCATACCGTGACCTGTACAATACCATACCTTGACCTGTACAATACCATACCATAACCTTACAATACCATACCATAACATGTACAATACCATACCATAACATGTACAATACCATACCTTGACCTGTACAATACCATACCATAACATGTACAATACCATACCATAACATGTACAATACCATACCATAACATGTACAATACCATACCTTGACATGTACAATACCATACCATAACCTTACAATACCATACCATAACCTGTACAATACCATACCATAACATGTACAATACAATACCATAACTTGCTTAATACCATACTATAATCTGTACAATACCATACCTTGACCTGTACAATACCATACCATAATGTGTACAATACCATACCATAACATGCACAATACCATACCATAACCTGTGCAATACCATACCATAACAATCCACATTTTTTGACACAGACGACGCATATAACGTGCGATATGTGGAAATATAAAATTGCTTGACACGTTCTAATCTGTTAAGATCTGGCATCCAGGATAGATCAACCACTCGTGAATATGATTGGAAAAGGATACCCTCAGTCATTTGTAAGGTCATAGATGTCGACACAGCGTCATAATGAGTATTTTTTTTAGCTCATCGCTTAGATCACATATCTTATTATAGACTATGCATAGATATATGGCACAATGTTACCAAAAATATGATTATAGTGGAGTATAAAAGCTTAGTTTAAAATTGTGTTTAATGCTTTATCGATCACTCTGACGTTGAACTATGTGATGTGTTTAGCTAACTAGATTGCAGTATAAAGATAAATGGTATCTGAAACATTTGTAGACCTACATGAGCCTATTAGCTCGACAATTTGTAGCAATCGATCGCCTCACTTCCATATGCATACGTCCATTTAAGGGGTTTTTTTTCAAGCAAGTGCAAGTGGGCTTTCCTGCACTTTGATTTGCAGCCACACGTCATAAACCCTAGACAGAAATCTTGAATATGGGAGCCTTGTAGAGAATCTTTAAGGCCACCTTCTTCTTCTTCTTCTTCTTCTTTTCGATCGCTGGTATCACACTTGGAGAGCCGTTCTCAAGATGAAATCTGTGGTTTTCTGCAGTTCTTCCACAGGCCCATACAGCTTTTCAAGAAAAGAGGTTGACAAGGGCCAGATCTCTTCTCTCAGCAGCTGATACGTACTGCAACATTGAAGTTGTGCTCTGTGGTCTGTTCTGCTTCTCCACAAGGACAAGCGGGCGATGTCGTAAGGTGGAACCGCCTGTACATGTGTTGGTTTAGTCTGTTGTGTCCAGTTCTGAGACGAAAAATGGTCACTTGCTCTGGCCTCGAGAGATGATGGTAGGCATCTTCTGATTGAGGTGTTCTATAGAGTGACTTGATGATAGTCTTCATTTCTGTATGGGTAACCATGTTTTCTGTCTGATTCTCTTCTGCACCCACCTTTGCCATCTTGTCTGCTTCCTCATTTCCTTGGAATCCACAGTGTGAGGGGATCCACTGCAATGCTATACGAAAGCATTTGATGGTTTGTAGTGCTTCTTCAAGTTGTGGCAGCTTACCTTTGGTGATAGGCTCAAGGACGGAGCGGGCATCAGATAAAAAGACAATCTGTGCAATAGGGTCTGCTGTTCTGCTGATGGTATTAGCTGCCTGAACCAGTGCTTCGACTTCAGCTCTGTAGTTTGTGCAATGTTTACCTGTCGGTATTGCAGCTGACTCATGTTGTCCGTTTGGATACTGTATGTGCAGTCCGGCACCTCCGCTCCTAATTGCATCTTTGGCTGATCCATCTGTGTAGATCCTTATCCATGTCTCCTGAGGGTACATTTCTTCCAGCATGGCTAGGGTCAGGGCCTTCTTGCTCACATCACTGTTTTCATCTTTGGTTGTGAGATGAGGTACTGTGGTGCGAATAGCTATCCTCTCTAGTTTGTTTTCCCAGGATGGAGGATCAAGGGTGTGGTTTGGGTCTTCTATTTGTGCTGGCAACATTTCTTGGTGTTTCCTTTGAAGTGCTTTTGTCTCTTTCACAAAACTGGATCTTTTAAGTCTTCCTGATGACAGCTGTGCTTGTCTGATCTTCATCGGGTGGTTGTTGAACGATTTGAACTTTGCAGCTTGTGTCAGTGCTTTGCATTCCCTTCCTTTGCTAAGTGGGGGGGGGGGGGGGATGCCTGCTGTCTGCTCCATTTTTTCTATTGGTGTTGATCTCATTCCACCAGTGATGATGCGCAATGCCTGGTTTTGTACCATGAGCTGGATCCATACTCAAGGTGTGGTCGTACGGCACCTAGGTAGATGGTCTTGAGGATCCTTTCATTGGCACCCCACTTTGTTCCTGCCAGCTTCCTCATGATGTTTGGCTTTCTTCTGGCCTTTGCCTCTGCGTTCTGTATGTGCTCCTTCCATGTTAATCTTCTGTCGTAGGTGACTCCCAGGTATGTCTGCTGGTCCTCATACTCGAGTGGCGTACCGCCCAGTGTCAGATTGCCAACCTTCGTTTTGGTGGACAGTGAGAATAGCATGGCTGATGATTTTACTTTGTTGATGGTAATACACCAGCGATTGGCTCAAGCTGTAATTCTGTCCATGGCGAGCTGCATTCTGTACGTGGCAGTCGTTGTGTACACCTCGGTGCACCAGAGTATGAGGTCATCTGCATAGAGGGCTGCTTGGATCCCATTGGGCAGCTCTGCTACAATGTAATTAATGAAGAGTATGAGCAGAGTTGGTGATAATACTCCGCCTTGTGGCACCCCTTGTCTCAGCAATACATTCTGTCCAGATTGTCCATCCAGCACCCTAGCTCTGCGATTGTGTAGGTATGACTTGGCTAAGGTCACCTGACTTCTATGCAAAATTCTGGACGCGGAGTGATATATCTTTCTCGTCTGATTGTAGACAGATCTTTGGCTGGCGTGTGCGCTACAGGCATTTCTGGTTGAGATAACATCGCAAGACCACTTTTGGCCATACCAAAGAGTTGGTGCATTGCAAGAACGTTCGACTGATTGTTGTCCGTGTATGCCATACAGACGAAGCACAAACTGTTAATTAGTGCGAGTACTCCATCACGACCAATTCCCTTGACATGGAGTGCTTACTTCTGTAAAGTTTCTCATGAACTTTCACATGACCATGAAATGATGATGTTGCATTACAACCTGTTAGCGCATAGAAGCTGAGTAGGTATCCATTACAGATTTTTCTCAAGGTCAGGGAAATGTCAAGGATTTTAGATTTTTCAGTAAATATCAGTGAAAAGTCAGGGAATTTTATATTGATGACTTCTGTCATGATTTTATTCTGAGAAATGTTGATTGCACGTATAAAAAATCTCAATAATTGTTATTTTTGTGGTGTTTTTCGCACCACAGAGCATCTAGAAATCAAAAGAATATCTGGGTCGATGCACCCAAACCAAGCTAGTACCACAGCCTCTGCGCCATTGATATAACTGTGCGGCCTTCGGCACAGGCAGCCTGTAATCTGAAAACTTATAAATGTCTGGGAAAAGTAAGTGACATGTCAGAGAATTTTATAATTCCACATCCGTAAGAACCCTGATAACATGCACCAGAGGGAACATGACATGTGTGTCTCTGCAGATGACCACATTTGTATCCTCCCCTTACTGTATGTATGATTACAGTAGTATGCGGCTGTAGTAGTAGAAACATCATACACCCTGCAATCAGCCCTTTTTACTTTTGACCACTGTATTTTATCCGCAGGTCACCTCGCATCACACTTAGCAATTGTATGCAATGCCGTCCTCTCTTGGCTTTATATTTGCTGGCTCCCAGTAGGGCGAATTCCGAGGCTCTCTTTGCTGGTGTGTCTTTTGACATCCTTATCACGTGGTCAAACATGGACCATCTTGGCTGGGCGACTTTTACAGACAACGGCGATGTATTGCACATCTTGTACAGTATAACTTTGGAAATTAGGCTGTCTTGCCATCTGTGTCCAGTGATGGTAAGGAGGTTTTTGCAGTGGCAGGCTTCAAGTTGCCTTTGGCATTGCTCAGCTTGTTACAGTTATACAGCATCATGCACATGCAGGTTGTGTCGTATAAACGTGGGCTTTTTTGTGAGGGGCATCTTTAACCTACGAATCCATAGTTTCAAGAAGGACTGGAAAGCTATGTTCCCCATTACGTGGCGTACATCAATGTCAGTATTACCGCAGGGCAGTGAGCCTAGGATTGTACTTTTCCTGCATAGTTCTCCAGCACGAAGTGGATCGTTATTTTCTGTAGTTTAATGCCTTGCCGATAGGTACATGTAGGTAAACTTTGCTTTCGATTCATTCATAAAGAGATTCTCAATTTTTAGTTTGCCTGCAGCTATACGGAGTAGTTTATCAATGGGGTTTCTTTCCTCGTCTACACAGTATGGACACTGGGGCGGGCTGGGGCTGGGGATGGCGGTTGGTCTTGTGGAATCTTCCCGCACGGATGTCAATGCAGCAGCTAGGTAACATGCAAAAAGCGCAGGGAATAGTCCATCGCCTTGTGGGGAGCCGATTGATATCTCAATCTCTGCAGAATTCATTATCTTGACTCGTACTCTCAGCTTGGTGTCTACAAGCAGTCGCCTCACTAGTCTCCCCTGATTGCCTTATATGAATGGACTAGCGCCCTAGTGTCTGCCTGTTCAAGGTTTCCGCAATGCCTGGCATCACCTCTGCTTGTTTATACCGTATATGCAGCACGCGAGAATTCGCATCAATGAAAATAACTGCGCGTGAATAAAATCATTCCTTCAGACTGGTCTGAAAGTTGCACATACAATCCCAGGGACGTATATTAGGGGTCCCTCGAGACTCTGTTCTAGGACAGGCTCACTTCTCTTTTCGCTGAACATCGGTGAGAACGTCGCATTCAAACTGAAAATGTTCATTGATGACTGTCTAATATACCACGCGATCATGAAAGCTGAGGACATCGACATCCTTCAAGGAGGTCTGGACATAACCTATGAATTAAGTAACACCAGACAAATGCCATTCAATGTAGAGAATTGTAACACACGAAATGTTGCGAGTGTCACACAGAACATTCACCCGCATAACTATGCTATAGATACCAAAATATCATTCCATATTTGGGTATGGATCTAAGCAGCAAATTGAAGTGTGGAAACCACATTAACAGAAAATGTCACAAGGCACCTCCTCTGAGATCGGTACATCTCCCCGTGTGCATGCTAAGCCGAGCGATACAACAGTGTCCACTTTAACGGAATGAGAAGGCGTATATGGCCAGGTATAGACAAAAAAATGGAAGAATCCAGTTTTAGCTAAACCCTACCATCTTTAGCTAACCTCCACCCACACGTCGCTTGTATTTGGATCGATTGATCCCTGAACTCCATGACTACCAATTTCCAGAAAACTATAGGTAATCTGTTGAATATTTAGAAAATAATTTGACTGGGTGCTGTTGCTGCCTATGACAACAACAGCGCCGAGTCAAATTAGTTTCAAAGTATTCAACAACATGTCTATTAAATGGTAGACATACAATTCGTGCAACAACGCTTAGTTCATCATCAATTAAGCGTTCGTGACGAACTTAGCCAGGAACTGTGAACTGGGAATAACGAGCCAACTTCACATCCGAATAAGGAACTGGGAATAAGGAGCTAACTTCACGTCCGAATAAGGAACTGGGAATAAGGAGCTAACTTCACATCCGAATAAGTAACTGGGAATAAGGAGCCACTGACGTGTGTAGATCCACATTACTAGATCATAGGCTGATTTTGAAATACTATCGCCATAGCGAACGTATAGATGTATATTCATTGGTAACAGCTGGCATAGATATAATAAATAGATAGCCATACATTGCTAAGTATAATCGATAATAATTCCAGGTCACGTTATATCTGCCCCTCCCCTTCCTCCCCCCTCTCCCCCTCTCCCTCCCTCCCTCTCTCTCTCCCTCTCCCTCCCTCCCGCTCCCTCCCGCTCCCTCCCGCTCCTCTCCCTCCCGCTCCCTCCCTCTCCTCTCCCTCCCTCCCCCCCCCTCTCTCTCTCTCTCTCTCTCTCTCTCTCTCTCTCTCTCTCTCTCTCTCTCTCTCTCTCTCTCTCTCTCTCTCTGCAGTTACTGAAAAAGTAGCATGAGGAATAAGTTTCATCCAAAGAGTAAAACCATATATGGCACATGGCATCGTTAAAGCGCTGTACAGCACCTTAATCCTTCCACGCTTCACGTACTGCAATGCTGTTTGGTCTACAAAAACAAAGCATCCAAAATTCAGTTTCCGAAAAGGAGCGTTAAATTATTTTCTACATCAGCAGTGGGCCAAGACATGTTTAGAGTAGAAGAACTGCTCAAACTTGCTGCTATAGGTAAATCCCAAATACTAACTATTGTGAGACTTCCACCACAACACTCTACCCAAATCAAAGGCCCCTTCTTTGCGAACAATATTAACATCCGCTAACATAACACTAGAAGCAGACACAAACGACATGAATAATACACACGCAAACACGGGAAAACACAGCAGCCACTCAATTATGGAATAATACTAAACAGGAAACTCTGGACAAAAACATGCACAAGGAATATCTAACATTGGATTCTTAGCTGCACACAAATTGACATTATACCAAATGAACTAAAAATGCATATACACTATTTTCACCCATATATATATATTGCTATTGAATAAATAATCTTGAATCTTCAGGGGACATTGCCTTTAGACACCTTCACGAGGATTGGATGCGGTGCCCATACTCTAGGTCAGGGGATTGAACCAGGTCAGGGATACTTGTGTGAGGTTGTACTGACCACTGTCCTAGTGTTAGCAGTGCTGATGTCAGCAGTGGACAGTGATGGTACTAATGCACTGGCCCCTCTTGCAATTGGATTCGCGGTTGCCGTGGATATTATGGCTGGGTAAGATGATGGTAGGCTATTTGCAATTCTTACAATTGATTATAGGTTGTTCCTCTGTGTATGTGTATGTGTATTCGTCACGTTGGGTTAACTAGGTGATTACTTATATTATCTGAGGGATTTGCCCAA
>CM067372.1:42618943-42629106 GCA_034401795.1 Chaetoderma sp. LZ-2023a
CAAGAGTGACGTACTGGACAAGCTTATTGATGCACACAACATTTTGAGCATGTTGCCCTTTATTGTAACGTTAGCCTCTCTATACGATTGTGGTATACATCCGTTTGGTGTATAATTCCTTCTCCCACGAGTCTGTCGTTTCGTCTCCCCTTCCTCCCCCCCCCCCCCAAACACCGACGCCCGCAGTGTGTTGGAATTCACTTAGCACACCACATTCCATGTTTCTAAGCCTGATATCAACAAACCGCTTTCTTAGTATGCGTTGTATTTCCACACATTCAGAAACGAAGCGTGTCTGTTAAAACACACCTCTTTTACACCATTTGTCTTTATGGTTTCCCATGCTGCAATTCTGTCTCTGCGCTGTAGTTTATTGACAGTTGGAAGAGGTGGCGTGCATTTCACCAAAGGTATTTTTGATGAAAATACATTCACAACCAGTTTTGATAGCACCAAGGGCAGAACCATCTGTGCAACACTAGTCTATTTTAGTTGGGAATATTCCTCGTCTATATAAGTCAGTGTCCCGGAGATGAGGAGCTTACAGGAAATGCGTCCGTGATCATATAGCCACCTTATTAGTTGTCGTTTTCGTGTCCGTAGAATAGATAATCATCAATTCAATTCGGGTTTTTTTCAGACCAGGCATCGGAACAAACTATAAACGCTGAATGTAAAAGTAACGGGTGGGGTGGAGGGTGGTGCGGGGGAGGGCGTGTGCATTATTGGTTTCCTACTCCGGGTACACTTACTCCGAGCGCAATGAGTCCATGATAATTAGAGATGAACTAAATGTCACAAAGGTCATTGATACTATCAAGACGCACTCTAACGGGTGAGCGGACGCTATACCTGGGACACAGCGATAGGCGGCCTTGGCGAAAATGTAAAAAAATTGACAAACTGACATACCGACAGATAAACTTGTACTGGTTGCCGGTCGTAGCTAAAATTTGATTTGACTTGGATAATATACCATATGACAAAATCAACATTGTGACTAGCTTTGTTTTATCTAAAGCGGTTGAAGATAGACTCCTCTCGAAAAGAGGCATCAATTGATTGAAGAGTCACACATGGTTTTGGGGGTTTAAGTCCCCGAGTGAGACTCCTACATTTTGCTTGTATCCGAATGACAATTATTGATTACAGTTACATTTACATATGCAGTTACATTTTCCATGGATTCATAATTTCTTTCGACGCACTAACACGCCCAGTCATATTCGTTTCAAAATACTCAACATAGTGTTTATTAAATAGTAAATCCATCAACTGCATACAATTCATACACTTAACGAACGATTCCAGCTTCATGATGGAGTATTCTCTGTCAATTATGATTGTGACGTCAGCTGTCATGTGACGTAATTGAGTATAACGCCATATAGTGCCTACTCGAATGACATACAGGATCCATCCATTGACATTGTGATGAATAATACTACTGCCACATGCCGAACAGTATACATTAGAGGAATGGTAGTCTTATCATAGTCTTCTGACTTAGTTTTGTTTTGTTTTAATTTTTAGGTTTATTCTGGGCAAGTCATCGAAGCGCTTGGTGCTGAATAAGTAGGCGCTTGTGTAGTCTACAGAGACCAAGCTCGTGAATTCGTCGAGAGCAGTACACAATTTGGATGCTGAATTTAATTCCACTTAGAATTGATTCGAGCAATGCATCGTATCCAGGGTCGCTTTCTTGCTTTAAAGGTTTTCTCCGTGTTTCTGTCATTCTCAAACTACGCCATGGGTTAGGGTTTACATAGGACATGGAATCGATTCCCTGGTCCCACTGTTCATCTCCCCAATTAAATTAACAACAGCAACATAATTAAGATACAACTGCATGTTCTCGGATAATTTCCATGTACTAATATCCAAATCACTGTCCAGCTATGAGTCGGGAAGGTTGATTTCTCGACGACCACGCTAAGCAGTAGAACAGTTGCTCTTCAAAAATGTGGATGTCGCTTTCTGCATCCTCGTCCTTTTCTAGGCAGTCCTTTGTCCCCACCATGGCTTGTTACTTTCCCAATTCATGCATCTTCTTCAGTGGCTTTAATTTTCCAATGCCAAATGGAAAAGCGTTTGCACCACGCTCTGTAATGCTGTGATGTTACCTCTCCGGGATGCGGAATTCGTTTGAATCCTGGAATAGGGACCACCAATTGACCTTTCCAATTTAACCATCCATCATGTGACGTCATAATCAACTACGTGACGTGTAGGATGACGTCATGAATGAGTCGAAATAGTTCGTCTCTAACGCTTAATAGTCCGACGCGTTGTACGAATTGTATGTTTTACCATTCAATATTATAAGCATAGGCAGCAACAGCGCCCAGTCAAATTGGTTTCAAAACATTTAACAGCTTACCTGTGTAGTTTTCTGAAAATTAATAGTCAGGGAGTTCAGAGATCGATCGATTCCAACACAGTTGAGATATGGGTGGGGCTGAGATAGAGATGGGCGGGGCATAGCTAAAACTGGAAAGGTCCATTAGAAATTATACCTCTCACGGTCTATCTTCACAAACCAGTCAGGTGATTGGTTACTGACAGAATAACCATAGGTCAGGCGAACCAAGATGTCTGTATCTGTCACATAGGCGAGTACGTGAGGAGTTGACTTTGATGTCCGGAGCACAAGCCTGTATCACACCTTAATGGTGGTTGCTGGAATCAAGCTTCTCGACCTTGAGCCACGATATTAAACATGTATTCTCTTCCTTTGCCACAGTCAGTAGACTACATTTGCTTGTTTTGATCCCAATAGCCATTGCGCCGACAAGCTAATTTTCCTCCATGTAACAGTTCTTCACAGGCAGATTCTGACGCCTAGCAGATAGTTCTTCAATACTGTTACTAATCATTGTCTCGAATCGCTTCCCTGTGCCATAGGGGCTAGTGGGATAGTAATCAGGGAAGATGAATGTGCATCTTCTTGAAAAGATGCTTTCTCTAATTGTCCACCACTAAATCTGAGACATGTTTGTTGTCTTTGAGAATGCATATATGCCTTTCGTGTATGTTTTAGTCTTTCCCATCCCCGTTTTAATCTTGAGCTTGTCAATCATTTTGACCAATGGACCTTTCCATTTTTAGCTATGCCCCGCCCATCACTAGCTAAGCTCCACCCACACCTCGCCGTGTTTGGATTGATCGATCGCCGAATAACCTAGCGATCAATTTCCTGAAAACTATACAGGGAAGCTGTTGAATATTTTGTAACTAATTTGACTGGGTGCTGTTGCTGCCTATGGCAGCAACAGCGCCTAGTCAAATTAGTTTCAAAATATTCAACAGAATATTTATTAAATAGTAAAAGCAAACAATTTGTACAACAAGGCATAGACCGTCTTCAAATATGCGTTCGTGACGTACTTATCGACATCATTCATGACGTCATCCATTATGATGTCATTCTACATACCACGTAGATGGTTATGACGTCATATGATGGGTATATACTCTGGAAAGGTGAATTCTTCCCATGTATAGCAAATCCGTTTCACGACTTTTTATACCCCGCCAAAAGCTTTTGCGTGGTATTATGTAATGGCGCCGTCCGTCCGGGCGGGTGGGCATGCGGCAGAGTTGTTTCCGGATGATAACTCCGTTACCGTGTGTCAGATCACATTGAAACTTCATAGAGTGGTTGGACTAGGTCTTGGGAAGTAAACTATCCAAATTGAAGATGATCCGAAATCCAAGATGGCCGCCAGCCACTGGTGGCCATCTTGAAAATTGGTTTCTGGATGATAACTCCGTTACTGTTTGTCGGATCGCATTGAAACTTCATAGGGTGGTTGGACTAGGTCGTTGGAAGAAACCTATCGAAATCGACGATGATCCGAAATCAAAGATGGCTCCCAGCCACCAGCGGCCATCTTGAAAATTGGTTTTCGGATGATAACTCCGTTACCATTTATCGGATTGCTTTGATACTTCATGGAGTGGTTGGACTAGGTCTGGGGAAGAAACCTATCGAAATTGACACTGATCCGAAATCCAAAATGGCCACCAGCCACCGGTGGGCATCTTGAAAATTGGTTTCCGGATGGTAACACTGTTACTGTTTATCGGATTGCTTTGAAACTTCATAGAGTGGTTGGACTAGGTCTGGGGAAGAAAGCAATCGAAATCGATGATGATCCGAAATCCATGATGGCCATCAGGTAATGTATAATGGTAACGGTACCATTTATCGGATCACTGAAACTTCATAAGAGTGGTTGGATTAGGCCTGGGGAGTCGACAATGATCTGAAATCCAAGATGGCCGCCAGCCACCGGCGGCCATCTTGAAAACTCCATTACCATTTATCGGATCGCTTTGAAACTTTATAGAGTGGTTGGACGAGGTCTGTTGAGGAAACCTATTGAAATCGCCAGTGATCTGAAATCCAAGATGGCCGCCAGCCATTGATGGCCATCTTGAAAATTGGTTTCCAGATGATAACTCTGTTATCGTTTATCGGATCGCTATGAAACTTCATAGGGTGGTTCGACTACCTCTGGGGAAGAAACCTATTGAAACTGACTATGAGCCGACCTCCAAGATGGCCGCCAGCCACGGGTTGCCATCTGGAAAGTTGGTTTCTCCGTTACCATTTATCGGATCGCTTCATAGGGTCGTTGGAAAATGTCTGTTGAAGAAACATCGAAATTTACGATAATTCGAAATCCAATATGGCCACCAGTCAGCGGCGGCCATCTTGAAAATTAGTTTCCGGATGATACCTCCTTGACCGTTTAACGGATCGCTTTGACACCTCATAAGGATGACTGGTCTGGGTCTGAGGGAAAATACTTTTTTTTTTATAGCTCTCATTCATTGGTTTGCCATCACGGCGGGGTATTATGTGCCGTTTGCGTAGCTCTTGTTATTTTCCGCTATCTAACTTACACCAATGACACCAATCGTCTCACAACATCGCGAAGGATCGCCATAGCTCTTTTTATATGATAACTGGGACCATTTAGGAAAGAGTCTTAAGTATTTGTCATGCTGAAATACTAGATTAAGAATCGTATTTTTAGCACTATGGTGCGTTGGTCAGTTTATTTAGTATTTCGTTCAGCAACGCTCTGGACTTTGCCTTGTCTTGACGAATGTCTCTCTCGTTGGTACTGCATCCGATTTGTAATGGGGCGCTCTCTGACCATTACCTATTTCTTGTTTGTGGTCAGTGCTCAAATTCACATGGGATGACGTCGACTGCCAATGATTTACCAAACACATTTTGGGGCAGCTTCTTTGTTATTCATCTTAAGCAATCTGAAGGATTACATGTTGGAATTTAAATTATCTGGCATAGTTGATATGCCCAAAGCCAAAGCATTTTGGAATTAAGTCCATATAACGCTGCTGCTAAGTGTTTCGATGCATTTCTCCCAAATTGCACTAATTAGAGCCAGAGCCAGCAATGCTGAAACCTTCATGAGATATTCAACTATCATATCTCCACGTGTCGGTTCTGATGATGTCAACGAAGACCCGATTCCTTCGCACCAAGACAGACTTAATAGCGATTCGAGATTTTCTAGACAATCATGTCTGAGGCTAGACATTACTTCTTGCATGCACAGGTCCAGATTGTTACTGATATTGTATGTCTTCATCCAGTGCTTAAGTCGAGGCTCGAACACTCGTTTGTGTAGATGGATGCTTCAATAGTATGGACGGCACTCCATTGCTTGAACCCCATAACGTTCGGCTATAGCTCCAGCATTCACCAATACATCACTGAAATCTAATTTTTATCAGAATCTTTAGATGCGATAAAATTGTGAGGAAGACTTTCATGAGGGACATGCTATTGCCATACTCTTCCAGATTGATCTACGAAATGATGAACAGTGTGTAGTTGATTGCATCACCTGCATGGATAAATATAAAACTGTTGCACGAGTACATTGTAAATATGCTGTATCATGTCTATGTAAATGGCGATGGACGAATGGGACCACAGCAAGATATTCTAGCTTGCATTGTGATGCTGTTATAGAACCAGCGGAATATAATCTAGCTTCCATTGTGTTGTTGATGAATCAGTGACTGAGTGTTGTCCAATAAGCCACAACGCCAGTGCATCTTTCTATTTCTGAAAAGTTATGCAATCGTGAGCAATTTTACAAAACCAGACAATGTCTCGTATTATCGATTGCATCATCTAGCATCTAGCTACTTGTTGTTGCGTGGATATCCTATTCTCTTGCGGATGTCGAAGGATCTCTATCTCGATTTCTCCTGGTCAATGTCATTGTACTCTTAGTTTCGAAGTTTGGGTTGTTCGTGGCATCAGTTGGCTATCTAGTCTGGAATATAGTTGCAGATGTGTGGTGAGTGGTATGTTCCCTGGTTAGTGGATTTTGTTTCCTGGCCGAGCAATCACTATGTGAATATAGTTCAGGTATGGATGGATCCTGGAGACAGGCAGACAGCATTCTTTTACTTGCAGAAAATTGTTTATATGGCAGACATCAGTGTATAGTGGTTGCCTCTTTACTACCCGTGAGTCTGTATGGTCAGACTCCTGGCAGCTCTTAATAGCGATTGCTCACCAGTAACATTTTAAAGCTCATGGGATTTATCTGGCATTATAGATGCGGCGCCGCGGTGGATTGTAGGTGTCAAGCAGACACGTACCTCGTGTATTTCAATGGATCATTTACCTTGTGTGGTCCATCTGAGAAATGCTGTGAAAACACGTTGGTCAAGTCATTTTCTCAGGGTCTGTGATCTTGAAACTGTTAAATACATGACCGGATTTACTAAGCTATGGTGCACTTGTCTCCAAATTATTACGGATTAAGCATACACGTGTCTGTGGTGATTGTCTGGTGGCTACATTGGTCTATCCTACTGGGATGGGGAAGGGGTTCTGACCTGTATTACTCAGGATGACTAGAGTGAGTTTACTTTCATTTTTTCTTGATTTCTAAACGTATTGCGGAACTATTTATGACAAACATACTCTTATGTTGGCTGGACAGTCTTCGCAAAGCTAATTGAAATCCGGTATTTATTAGGAAGCTGCGAAGTGTTTGGGTGTGTTTACATACCATGCATTGTTACATTTTCGAAGTCCTAAATACCATTGATAATTTATTGCATGTTAGAGCAGATGAATTCTACCATCTGCTTTTGTGTTCATAATGTGAGTCTTTCATAGTGATGAATCTAAAAAGATACAAAGGTAGAAATTATAAGACCTTCTTCATAAAATGACTTAAATCACAAAAATGGGACCAGAGAAACATATTATCATTGAGTAATGGTTTCATCAAAACTATGACATATTTTATCACCAAACGGTATAACAAAAAAACCCAGAAAGCACAGCCAGATGAAATTGAGGTAGAGTTTACTTTAGAAAGCAAGCCCATCCATGATTTCCAAGAAATAGGAGTTCTCCAGGACAATTAAGAGGCTCAAGTATAAATCTAATCACGGTAATTTCGGTGACCATCTTGGATTTTGGCGGCCATCATGGATTTGAGGCCAAATCAGGATTAGAGCATCAAGCAATGTGGAATGGCATGGTTTCATGATGACGGGGATGCTGAGAAAACCTTGACAATAAAAAGGATTTTAGTTATTTCTCACTCACTCATATACAAAGTGATATTTATGTTGATAAATACAAATTGATATTTATTATGTACAAGAATGCATTATTGATAATTTACATATTATTTATTCACTATGGTAATACTTGTAGTCGCTGATATGGACAGAACCATATTTTAATTAATTTAAGCCTATTTATTTGTTTATTTATATATCATTTAAATTTAGCGGTACATAGATTCGCACTAAATTCCTAAAATAATTAATTTTGATGTCTTGCATTTTAGGTTAATGCTGATTGCTTCTATCTAGTCCATACATATGTATTACGGATTCATGAATGCATATTTCTATGGTTGTTGGGTAATAATTATGTTCCTGTTTCTACATTCCACCCACGTCGCACAATGTGACTAATTTTACGAGTTTTATTCTTGGATCACTCTCTGTTGTAGGCAGTATTATGGAATTTGCCTATTATATATTGCATTTATCGAAATCTTTGGGAAAAAAAGAATAATAATAAAGTGTTTGTTATTGTGTCTTGCTTGGTATATTTGATAACATCCATGACATGAGGTGAATTACGGTAATATTGAGGTTCACAGCGGTGCATCAAAAAAGCATCCGCTTTTGTTTCTACGAGAATTCTTAATACTTACCAGATGTACTATTATGATAATATCTATTATCTAGTCTAGCTCAAAATAAACAATTAAAACTTCCGCACTCTCCTGGTCCTGCCCCTACTGTGTCCGGGAATACCATAGCCGCAGGTACCGAGTCAATTCCCAATCACAGTCAGATTCGTCTTATGTTCGCCTTGGCAAACTGCGAAAGCAGCTCAGCCTCACCTCAGCGGGGCGGCTGAGGAAGGGCCATAGTACATCTGGTAAGTATTAAGAATTCTCGTAGAAACAAAAGCGGATGCTTTTTTGATTCTACTTCGAATAATACTTACCAGATGTACTATTATGATAAACTCCGGATTTCGACAGCCAGAAAATGCCGGTGGTAGGAGGTGAGGCTCGAACCAGCACTCAACTACCATCCAACAGAGAAGGTTGTGAAGAGACTAAAAACCCTGGCATACGCTTGGGTTCTGCTATCTGACTCATAGAGTGCTAAACTTCCATGGTCTAGACCGCGCTCCTCCCCCTCTTTTGTCCGCACAAAATTCAGAGAGCTGTCACTGGGGATGCAACACCCACCAGACCCGTGTCAGCCCCAAGCCTCAGCTAGGGCAGTCCAGTAGAGTGCAAAGAAGCTACTACAACTTCTAATTTTGAAAAAATATCAGTATATCGACTAGATTTTCAAATTGGAATGAGTCTAATGTCTGGTTGATAGGATAAGAATACTCTTGTACCAGACTATTTACCTAAGCAGTCTGGTATTTCGACTGTAAGTAAACATATTTATAGGTCACTTAATTAATGTAAAGACTCACCATTTTGAGTGCTTGATCTTTTCTTGATCATCACAGGAGTTCGGCCCAATCCACGGTCGTACTCAGTCATGTGCATAGCGTTTGTTCAGTGTAGGCGGAAGACTTTAGTGATGTGTGCCGAAGTAGTGGTCCGACGTGGCTTAGTTTAGGTTCGACAGATTGGCGACGGCTACCGGATTAAGTGAGCTGGAGATGTCGCGAAGGTAGAAATCAGTGAATGACGACTCGGCATGCCATTGTGCTACAGACATCACCTCCTCTAATGAGACACCCGTATAAAAGGGCCGATGATGCTGCTAGTGCTCGGACCTGATGGGCATTCGCATGATCAATTTGCTTTCCTGTAGCTATTTTGTGTGACATCTTAATAGCGTCAACTATCCAACGAGAAATAGTATCTTTCGAGGCACGTAAATGGGAGCTTTGAGACATAACCACAGAGATTTCGGGTCGTCTCTCCACTCATTAGTAACGTTTCTTATATATTTTAAGACATCTGACAGGACAGCAAACAGAAGAGTTTGGGTCATGTCTAGTTAAACTTGGCAAATTGATCGGCTGTCCTGGATATTTAAGTGACTGATTCTTTGCCAGGAAACAAAGACGCGGAAGTAGTCTTAAACCTTCACCCGTGACGACAAAACGGTCTTGTTCGGCAGAAAGCGCATGAATTTCGCTTCTCCTTCTCGCCGACGCTGCTGCAATCAAGAAAACTGATTTAATAGTTAACAGTTTAATATCAATAGATCTAATCGGTTCAAAAAGAGCCTGTCCTAAAACCTGTAGAACAAGATATAGATTCCATGATGGGATAGGAATTGGCTGTCTAGGTCGCAGATTGCTCATTCCTTTGATAACTTCATTCAAGGTGTCATTCTCCACTCCTTCAATAGTGAGACTGGGAATGACTGAAGCTAATGCACTTATATGCTGCTAGGGTAGAAGGTACAAGTTTGTCAACTTCGTATAAATGACATAAAATCTGCTACGTGTTGAACAGATGCAGAAAAGGGGTCAATATCTCCGTCTCTCACACACACTGTGCAAATTTGTTGATTCTATAATTTATATGTCTTTGTGGTTGAAACTCTTCTGGCTGAAGCAACAAACTTCGCTGCTTGCTCAGAAAAGGCAC